>JAVQKC010022689.1:0-17915 GCA_036025475.1 Philypnodon macrostomus | reverse complement strand
TAACTGTACTCTAATCTTGAAAATCTAGAAAGAGTAAGAGTACTTTTACCACCTCTGTGTGTCATGTGAGAACAGCTTTATGTGAAAAATGTGATGATGTGGAAATTCTGTTCTTTGTGCCTTAATGTTTGAAAATATTATTTATGATTTTATTAAATTTTTTAAAAATATCAAAATCTGTGTATTATTATTTTTTTATTTTTTTGCCAGATTACCACAAAATGAAACAAATAATCTGACATTACACTCAAACAGGTACTCAGGACTTGAGTAGTTTTTTCACCCAGTACTTTTCTACTCTTACTCAAGTAATTATGTGAATGAGTAAAGTATTTTGAAATAACGGTACTCTTACGTGAGCAAAATGATTGGCTACTCTACCACCTCTGGTTGTCATTTTATTTAATTGATTGAAGCAGTGGTGGTAAAAAAAATCCACAAGTTCTGATTCCACAACCACTGCTGCCACAGTTCTGTTATCGCAACCAGCTTCAGTGAAACAACAGCTTCGTTGTGTGGCTTTTTGGCAAGCCTTGTTAACATATGCTCCCTTCTTCCGAAAATATGGCTGTGTATCCGTTTGCTAGAGACAAAAAGGATTTAGCAGCAGCCGAGAAGGAGAGGGCGATTAGGGGGCACGTAACTGAAAACAGGGCTATTATGGAAAGGTGCTCTGTATATGTGTGAGGTTGGCGTCTGAATAAATACTAGCATTGTATAGCAACCGTCGCTGCTGGGAGTGCAAAGGAATGACGTTGATCATTCGAACTGACTATACAAAACACACGGGGTCAATTGAAACATATTAAATGTTGACGTTTGCTGGTGAGAAAACTGCCGCTGGGCTGAACAGATTGTAGCCTCTTTTTTTTTTTTTTTACATGACTGGCCTTGTTTTTGAGACATTGGATCATTTTTGAAGAGCATCTCTGAATATCTCTGATAATCTGTGCGTGTGGGTGTTGTTTTGTTTTCTGAATGACCTTAGAATCTCTTCACTGGTGGGAAGAAAAAAACATTGTTGAGTTGTCAGCGTAACCCTGCGCTGCACTATGTCTTGGATTGACCCAGGAGCCTCTTGAAAAGATTTAGTGTTTTTATATCAGTAATATATAAATATATACATATATAAGGCCTGAATAAAATAGAAATTGTTTAATTACACTGGCGAAACAGCCGCAGATCCTACGTGTGAATGCAATAACTCAAAAACAAATTGCCGGATCAGTTTAAACTTTTGCACAGAGGTACATGCCATAAAGACGCCGAGCTGGATCAATTTGGGTACTTCTTAGATGAATATTAATTAAGTAATTAATTTATTAATTACCTAAACTGTGAACGCAATAACTCAAAAAGTCTTTGCCAGATCTTTTGCAACTTTTCTGGACAGTTACATATTATAATGACGCCAAACTGGATTGAGGATGGTACTTCTAACTAATTAATGCCCTGAAGCACTTTAATTGAGCCATTATTCCTGCTGAACATAAACAAAATCGTATGAATTTTGGCACAGGAGGAGGTCAGGTATATTTGACAGCCTCTAACGTGCACATACTTTGCCCGATTAGGCTCTATCCTGAAATTCCTAATTACCCCCCGGCCTTGAACACATCTGACTAATATGATGGCAGTTACCTCTATAGCGCCCCCTATAAACTGAAAGAAGAATGTAGTTTTCTTCACAAACATCCAGACAAATCAAAAAAGTCAAATAGACCCGTCCCATGTTTGTCATAGATTTGGGGCCGAGCCTCTTAATTGCTCGTTAACAATATTAAAACCCTTATAATTTCGTCGATATACATCTTGCTGTTGGGTACAACGCCGTGGGCCTAGTTGAAATTTAAGTTCATGTGATATTTTTGTATAACATTAAAAATAACACCGTTTGATTTAAAGTTTGGACTGTTTGAATACTTGGGGCTGTCTAGGCTCAGTCATATGGCAGTGCTCCCCGAGACACAGGCCAAACTCAGAGCATATGTTGGAAGAGAATGACAGGAGTTCAGTCAGTTTGTATTTTTGAAGTGCACACACACACACACACATACGCACACAGACACACACACACACACACACATGCACACACGCACACACACACTGAGAAATTGCCTTTGTATAAACAATATGTTTTTGGCAAGCATTCACACACATTCATGAATTATGAATGCATGTGTGCTAGCGATTGCACAATGTTGTGGGGTCTAGCTTTCCAGTTAGGGTAAAAGGTCAAGTGTGACTGTAGTTTAGATGAGTTTAGGGCACATAGATGTACGATAACAAAAATGAACTGACCCTTTACTAACCTGTGAACCCGTTTCATCCATATATGTATTGATTTATTATATTGTATTCTGCTGGTGACCTCAGCATTGGTTTCATTGTGAATAATGCCTGAGCTGAACTTAAGAGTCTTACCTGAAGTGTTTTCAAAAGACACGTAATGTTCCTGGCCAGTGGTAATAGTAAAACAGTGGCAAGTCTATCTTTATATAAAATAAAAACATATTTGGATTATTGACAGCCTTTATGAGACACCAAACGAATTGAAGGCATTTAAACTGTTCAGTATAATATACATTTTCCAACAGTGTTTGTGTGTGCACAGGCTAATCCCGCTCACTCCCAGGCTCACATCATGACCACAGACAACAAACTTGAGTAAACTTTCCCTCTATGACTACACAACACATTTACAGGAATCTGGTGAAAACAACAGGCCTATTTGTCTTGATTTCTGAGCTTTCTCTGTGAATCGAAATGTCTGCTTGCCTCGATAGCATCGGTCTACATCATTTTGCGGCTTTGAGGCGGCTTTCCCTCTCTCATTGTTTTCAGGCCACTGCTAAAGCACGTAGCTGTGTTTTTCATGATCATTAATATCTCAGATCTGTGCACATTTGCGGTCGTTACTTGGCAATATCTCCAAAGTTTTGTCGTGGAGCCTGCCACATGATCAAAAACATATTGGTGCCAATCTTATCTTAAGAGTACTTTTTAGCCGCCATGCCGACTGCTGCTCTGGTATTTCTCTTTGACTTGTACCTACTGCTTCCCACCGGTCAAAAAGCTCCTCCATTATTTACTTCTTTGTGTAGCCTTTATGTTACATTCTACAATTACCAACCTTAGGAGCTCTGGGGCTGGTAATAATGAGCAGAACATCCACAAATATTGAACCTGATCCTTTATTGATTGGGTTAATAACTTCACCCTATGAATTCTAATACTGTCTATGCCAGTTTAGGCCCAAGAAAAAACTCACCAAAACTCACCAAAGTACTGCATTCAGACAGGAGCAGACTCTACCTTGAATGGTCCTCTGCCCTCCAGCAAAGGTCTTTAGATGGTTGAAAAACCATGTGAACACAGCCTACTCCTCACGTTCCCCCACATCATTCATGCTGCCGGTCTGCTTCCCTGCTTTAATTTAAGATGTGCCAATTTGGTCACTGATGACCCGTCCCCCCACCCCCCAGTCTAGAAAGGAACATAGGTCCCTGCCTCTCCATGCGTCCGTATTGTAAGCCAGGGCTATAGAGTTAGATGCTATAGAGGCTGCAAAGCAAGAGGACAAAAGGTCAGGGTGGGTCACTTTGGCATCCTGACATGAAAGGGGCTCCCATTTTCAACGAGGATTAGCTCAAAATTCCATTGACTGCTGCACTATGGGACCTGCCAGCCGTCTTATACATGTGAATTCCCCTTCAGCGATCAGAAAGTGCCCTCCTCTTCTCACTTTTCTGCTCACATGTGATCAAGAACTCAAATATCATATGCCCTCATCATTCAGCAGAAAGTTAAATGAGTTCAGCGTCGGCAGCACTAACGGTCAAACTTTGGCCCCTGACCCCTCGGGTGCCTGTCTGTGTGAGTGAGTGTGTGTAACTGAGTGTTTGCATATGTGCATGGTGTTTGTTTGCGAGCATGTGTGAGCAAATTAAAATGCTTGTGTGGCAACAGCCCTGATGAAGGCCCCCACGTCAGAGCTCATTTAGAGGTTAATGTGTCACTGAATGAACTGAACGTCCGTTACTACGTGCTGATATGAGTGAGATGCACCAAAAGGGAATGGGCTGTACATTGAACATTAGCCAGAGGATAGTACAGAGCAAAGAAAGTACAAAGCAAATTCAGAAAAAACTGTGGAAACAAAAATATAAAAAATATACATTAATCTGGTATAGCAGCCCTGCCTACCGAATCATTTCTTGATTTCTTGGAGCATTTATAAGCCACAGTGGCATACACAAGCTCTGCTAATGTGACTTCCTTGTTGACCATAGGTTGTGTGTTGCTTTTTCCTCATTAGTTTACTATGCGCCCATAAACCCTGCCCTTTAAATGCCAATTAAACTGTAGCATTAAGCAGAAAAATATCCATGTCCATATTGATGAATAGTTTTGTCAAGTACTGCTGAGATCTGAGTTTGATACTTTTACATGTTTGTTTTGGTCCATCTTTCTGCATATGCACGTCCACAGCAGCCGTCAGTATTCAGAATACAATGTTTTCATGCCACAGTATCCTGATTTCTATCAGAGATTTCCAGGTAAAATAACCGGGTGTCTCAAAATAAGGCCTATTCCAGATACTGAAACCAGGATAATGTGTTTTTACATCTGGATACTTAAAAAAACACAATCAAAACCGGAATAAAGTTTGTCCATAAAAGTTAGGTTGTCTTGCATTTTAGGAGTTCACACCAAAGTCAATTATCCTTAACGTTTTGTGATTTCTAATATTTGAACATGATCCTGAATGACTCTGCAGGCATGAAGATTCTTCCTTCCGTTTCCTATACCAGATAATAACTCTATGGCCAGAAGAGAGGAAATGAATGAGTAAATTACAGAACACTCAGAAAGGACTGCTGAACCATAACCATGACCTCTCAGAGAAAGGAGGCCCACGGGACATGCCTTCGTGACCTTGAGCGCATGTACTCAGAAGCATATGAATTGTGTAAAAAGGGGCAATAGTGCTGTTCCGCTTGACTAGATTGGAACCCACTTTATTCCAAGGGCAATGCTCAACAGCTACATCGCTGGCCAACACACTGCAAAAATGAATACAAATCACATTGGTTTAAAAATTGTGGTTTCAACAAACTATATGAGCCTATTTTCAGCAACTATGGGCGAGGTACACCCCGGACAATGGCCAGTAGTTAGCAGAGCTGACACTTGATGGCAGACAAGCGTTCACTCTCACATCATTCACTGGGGACAATTTTTTGACGCACAAGAAAAACAACAAAGTCAAGTGGTCTATGTGAGTTAATCATATGGAAACGAAGAGACTCATTCTATTTTTATGTAAGGTGTTCTAGTCAAATTTTACAGTGCAGTAAAGCTTTATGCACTGGGCCATAGTGTGGTCATTACAACATAGTCAGGGATCTTATTATCTTCCAGCTCATAACGCTCCAAGATGGACATCAAACACGTTCCTCCGACTCGATGGGTCGATCATGCAGAACCGAGCCCCTATTCAGGTCCATTTCTTGAGCTCTAGTGTTTATGACATGCTAGGCTTTTTTCGCTCTCAGCGTAAAGGAATACTTTTTAGCATACCAAAGAGTGCTGACTAATGACATACACCCCAAATCAAAGAGCCAAAGTTGCAGTATCATCTTTTCTTCCTTTCCTTTGATTTCCAAGTTCATTCGCCATAGCTGATGAGCAATATGGATGTCTTTTCTTTGATAAACCAGTAATGCTTTGTAGTCATAAAGTATTTCTCATCTGATAGTATGTGATTTATACTTTAATTGCCTTTTACATCACTTTTTTGGCACAATTGCATAATGAAAGATGAACCCCAGCGGGACCCTTCATCGTTCAGGAGTCTTGAATTAAGAAAAGAACTATGCAGCACTCGGGTCAGCCTTCATAGGAGTAATAGATTGTTTTTTAGCTACATTTCCATGAAAATTATAGTAAAATGTGGAAATTCCTCATGAACACTGTTGAACTAAAGTCTCTAGGGAGCTATGTGCACGTTTGTCACTGATTAATACTGCAAGCTTTTTCCAAAAAATGTCAAGACGGGGGAAAAAAGACAACACTAACTATCAAAAAGAAAACATTGACTTCCCAGCATCCTCTCTTTGTCACAATGGGGAAATATCAGCATGTATAATGTTTCAGTGGTCATTTACTGTCAGAAAAATAACATGTCTTTAGCAAATCCGAGCAAAATACTAGGCATATTGAGGGGAAATGTGTTCTGGGTGATCTAACGTGGACGAGACTGACACTGTGCCCGCTTTGTGCACTCTGCGGCTGGGTCGGGTGCAGAGATAGGGGAATGGGGCCCACAACAGAGAGGGTGAAGAGGAGAGGGCGGAGCTAAACAGAAGCATATGCAGCTCATCAACACACAACATGGTGTTAATCAGGTCTAGGGCTGTCATTATTGTCTCTGTATACAGTGTAGGCTCTGAGTGATGTGTTATTACATACAGTAGCATGCTTGATGTGTTATTAGGGGATATAATACAGTGTCACTCAGACATGTTACCCACTGAACTTAGTACTGATTGGCTGATTCAAATCCAATAAGAAATTCTATATTCTGGGGTCGACCACAGCAAATCATAACCTCAAATAGTGTGCATTTTATTTATTCATTTTTTATTTATCTTTCGGACAGAAAGAAAAACATTGACTTTTTTGCTGTAGTCTATAAGTAGGCAATCCCTCATAATTATTATTTTACTTTAGTCACTCCCCTGACCTCTAGACTACTGACTACTTCATAGAACAGTGTCCGGGGGTCAAATTTAAGCTTTTTTTCCCCTGATGTTAAGAAGATTACGGACTACACCTTTAAAAGTGCACTCTGGCGTCTCTGCATCCCATTTAAACAACTACCAGATACAGTATATTTGGTGATAAAACAAAAAATCTATAAAATTCCTCTTTGAAGGCTCAAACCTGAATGCAAAACTGAGTTATACTCTATCAAAACTTAGCATAACTTTTTGAGAGACAATCCAAAATCCAGAAGACAGGCTTGTGCACACAGTCTCACACACCACCACCGGAGACAAACAGCTTTTGTTCGAGTCGACCAGAGAGAGGCTTTATTGGAAAAAGGGCTGTGGTGTTTTCCTCTCCAAAATCACTGCCGCTCATTAGAGAAGACATTTCAGAGCTGGAAAGGAGCACATGACACATCGCACTTCAGACAGCTGACCTATTTACGGGGTGACTTGTAGTATATCTATAAAACACATTACAGCCCCCCGTCACCAGGGACCGCTCCATACAATTTGGGGAAAATATGAACTAATCATCTTCTGAGGTTACATCCAGAAACAGGGAGGAGGAGGGCCCATTTGGCTGTCAAAGAGAGAATAACAGGAGCACATTACACACATCAAATATGCTTCAAATGTGACTGGCGCACACATTTGCACCGTTCTGAGAAGCCATCGTGCTGTGTATGCTCACTGTCTTGAGCTTTTGATCCGGGATATTATACTTTATGTGTGTATGTGTAAGTCTGCGGGCTCCACACCGCAGGCTCCCCGTCCCCGTTGATGGCTTCCATGTGTTGGTTTTCAGTTTTGGAAATATACCTTTTCCATGGCAGAGGAAGGGCACCCCGACACAGTGGCATCCCCCAAAATGTCTCCCTTCTGCGAAAAAAGCCACTAGAGAAACAGAAAGCATAAACCAGTTAGTTAGATGAGGTCATACGTTTTACTATGGGATTCCCCAGTGGGAAACACAATCTCGCTGTGGAACATAAAAGACTTTATGCAGTCATTCAACGTTGTTATATTGAAAAATGTTCCCTTGTCCTGTCCCAGCCTAGACTTTACAAAAATAAAAAAATAATTTAGGAGCTATTGTTGTGGTATAGTGAAATAATATTAATGGTGTCAGTCAGGCTGTCGGGTAGCGCTCGTAAAATATGAGAATGTCAATATATTTTTATTGACAAGAACATTTTATATAATAATCAGACAAATCTGTCCGGAGTCAAGTTCAATATTTCTCTGGGTCACAAACATATAAGGTAAAGGCTGAAACCAAAGACTATACATTCAGTAAGTGGTACAGATATATAATCTGAAGGTCATGTAGAATTATAGCGTTCATAAGTCAATACTCATTCAACTGTATTTGGCACTGCTGAGTTGCAGAAGAGTCATGATGGTCCATTTGAAGTTTGGCAGTTTCCAGGTGTGAGTATTCTGCATGTAGGCCTATGTATGAAACATTCAGGGTGTTACCAATAAACTGCATGTTCAACAATAATCCTTTGCCCAAACAACCGTTGTTTTTTTAAAAACCACTGATGCTTTAATCTCTGTGTTCCCACAACCTGGGTGCAAGCACATGTTCCTATCTTTCCTTGTATTAGCCCAAGAAACTTCCCTTCCTGTCTCGTTCCCACCTCAGCCCAGTGCAGTCGTGTTTTGAAAGGGTGGTTATATCGGCTGTTATTGTATGATTTCACAGAACCATCTCCTCCCAGTGCCTT
Source organism: Philypnodon macrostomus (assembly GCA_036025475.1). Classification (NCBI taxonomy): domain Eukaryota; kingdom Metazoa; phylum Chordata; class Actinopteri; order Gobiiformes; family Eleotridae; genus Philypnodon; species Philypnodon macrostomus. Next base: position 9,409 of record JAVQKC010022689.1, on the reverse strand, counting down.
TGAAGCGAGGAAGGAGCGTTCCAGTGATCCCTGCTGTAAGCCCCTTCGCCTGGGCAAGACCTGAGTCAGTACGCACCACCAGGAGGACCACATTCTTCCTGCTCCTTCATGCAACTGGAACAAATTTATGTCAGCTCAACAGATTTTCAGAGCACTTTGGAGGCCGCGTACAAGGCCGCCCCTAGCCCCGTTCACAGGTTTGACCCCGGGGGTGTATTTGTCCGGGTTGAGGCCTTGCAAAAATAAACAACGGGACAGAGGAACTAAGTCTTGTGAAGCTAGGGGGAAAGATTTGAAAACAACAAAGCGTCATGGACATTAAGTGCTGAATGAGAACTGTCCAGAGGTGCTGCTGCTTGGATAAATAAGCAAAGTGGGGATAGTATCTGAATGCTGATGAAAGGGAGGAACCGAAATTCATAAATAAACGTTATCTGACTCTGCACTGACCTTCTTTGTCAAAATGCTACCGCTGCAATGGTAGGTGTTAGGTTTCCATCGGTTAAGCTATACCCCTCTCCCTGTGAATGCCGTTTCACTCTATAATTATGGCCCAGAAACTCTTATACACAAGCTTATTGAAGGCCTGAGTTAGTCGAAGGCAACCTGAAAAAGACCAAAACAACAGTGTGAGGAAGGTTTATAAAGAAGTGCAGCTGTGAGAAGATGGAGTCTGTTGGATTGCAAAATGCTCTGTTTACTCTATGTTCGCCCACTCATCCTGACTGTTTAACTCTTCTACTCTTTCGAGGATTTGGCTACAGGCTTTGTGGAACTTCCAAGCTGTGAACACTCCAGTAACCTTTCACTTCCCCATGGGAATTCAATGTTTGTAACAAAAGCATCCATATGCATGATCTCTTTGCTTTGCATCCATTCCAAGAGTGTGCATCCTCTGAGCTCAAAAACTTCAGAGTGAACCCGGTGTATACCCGGTGTATACCCGGTGTATACCCGGTGACCCGATTGTAGCAGCAGATATGAAAAAGTGGTGCGGGTAGAACCTCATTGGCCATAAGCAAACAATTTCACCAAGGCAGTGTTTTTGTTTGTCCCAATTAACACCACAGTTAATGGCCCCACAATGGATTGTTTGCTGTAAAAGACAAAAAAGTTGTTATCCACCTCTCTGTGCCCCATGACGTTGTGAACAAACAACTACAAACATTGTGGCACCCTTTCATCTGCACACTACAGCAAATTGCAATGAGACTTAACAAAGTCTAGACAATCTTTAATGTACTCTGTCATAAGCTCTCACAGACACACATACAGATTTTTGTTTACTTGTGAGAACACAAATGAAGCCCTTGAGGATCATGCTCCCCTCACTCTGCCTCCTGCTAGCCTTTGATGACATGCAAACAATTGTTGTGTTTCTAGGAAGTGAGGGATATCACTGCACACCAATTGGCCCTGCAAAGACACGCACAGTTAGGCCACTAAGGATGAGCCTTGTCTGTGGTGCTGCTGTGGCTCACTGGGTCACCAAGAGTTCCTAATGATCAAAACAAATCCATGCTCTATATTGGTGGGCTTTATCTGCCCAGTGTGCTGCCACCCATTTATTTCTTCCCATTCGTGCCATCCCATGCGTCAATGTTGATAGGGCATGTTTATGAGCAATTACCAGCAATAATGGTGCTCCATTTCTATGAAACTTTTAGTGTTTATCCCAGCGCCTAGGCATGACAAAGCTCCTGTCACAGGGTGCTGCCAGAAGCCCTGTGTGTGATGAGTATGTCATCTTTTGTACTATGTGTCGACAATGAAGGTCTTTTAGTTCAAATGAAAGTAAATACAGTGATTTGTAATGAGCACTAGTGCTAGGGGTGAAAGTCATTATTAACACAATTACACAATTCAAGAATGACCTAGCAATAATTTTGTATGTGTGTGTTTGTATGTGTGTGTCTCTGTGTGTGTTTGTATGTGTGTGTGTTTGTATGTGTGTGTGTTTGTATGTGTGTTTGTATGTGTGTGTGTTTGTATGTGTGTGTGTTTGCACGTGTGTGTGTTTGTATCTGTGTGTCTCTCTGGATCTGTGTGTCTCTGTTTATGTGTGTGTACGTGCGTTCATATGTGTGTGTGTTTGTATGTGTGTGTGTGTGTGTGTGTGTTTGTATGTGTGTGTGTGTTTGTATGTGTGTGTGTTTGTATCTGTGTGTGTGTTTGTATCTGTGTGTCTCTGTGTGTGTTTGTATGTGTGTGTTTGTATATGTGTGTGTTTGTATGTATGTGTGTATGTGTGTGTTTGTATGTGTGTGTGTGTTTGTATGTGTGTGTTTGTATGTTTGTGTGTTTGGATGTGTGTGTGTTTGGATGTATGTGTGTGTGTTTGTATGTGTTTGTATGTGTGTGTGTGTGTTTGTATGTGGGTGTGTGTTTGTATGTGTGTGTGTTTGGATGTGTGTATGTGTGTGTGTTTGTATGTATGTGTGTGTGTTTGTATATGTGTGTGTGTGTTTGTGTGTGTTTGTATGTGTGTGTTTGTATGTTTGTGTGTTTGGATGTGTGTGTGTTTGGATGTGTGTGTGTGTTTGTATGTATATGTGTGTGTTTGTATATGTGTGTGTGTTTGTATGTGTTTGTATGTGTGTGTGTGTTAAATTGTCTCATTTCAAGAAAGTCGCTCTCTTAGCTATAGAAATAACTCATGACATGTCTATCATGCCAGACAATGTCGTTTGGCATGTTCTCCTTGTGTCTGCTTCCTCCAGATCCCCTTCTTTACCCCACCACTGTAGTAACATGTACTACATTAGTTCCCCTCTAGGGCCGGAACACCCTCAGAAATGTAATGGGAGTTAAACCATTTAAAAATATTTCAATTGAATTCATGATCTGATTCTGATATTATATTATGTTGGGTGTATTGTTTATGAGTGTCTAGAGTTTTATGTAAAATAGCTGTAGCCAAAATGTACTGTGATATCCACATTACATTTCTGCTTTAGCAGGAAACTTTCACACTAATATCAAATGTAACATCCACCTGAATAACGTGACTAACATAGAGCTAGTGTTTCAGAATCCCAAAGCTGCTGCTCACCTGTTCCTGTGTGCACCGTGCTGGATGTTGAACTAGGAATGTTAGACTTGCTCTGGCCTCATCACTAGTCTTCTTCAATATTTTACAAGGAACCTTTCTGCTGTCCTCTGGAGCCCAGCCCCACAGCTCTGCATGCAACATCAATTCTTTATTCCAGACCTGGAAAAGCGGTCACTTGCCTCTCTGCAGATAAAGGACATTCCTGTTGGGATACTGAGCTTTTCATACATGTTTTGTCTTTTTAGTAGTTAAGTTTAACAGAACCTTAGGATCACTTTTAGAAGCGACATACTATTAAACAGTAGCTCTGATTACACCTTCAGTTGTGGGTGGTAAATGTTAAGTTATGGTAAGTCTTTAATAGATTTCCAAAAAATGTAAAGGGGTCTCTCTTGAGGAAAATTACACTTTGATGCTATTGCTTGTAAAGGATTTGATGAAGATGATTTTCTGAATGTGGAAAGCTTAACCCCATCAGCACAAACATGGGTGTCAATTAAAATCGCACCTACCCATAGCATAATAAAGGCACAGGTGACAAAAGAAGAAGATTCTGGTGCTGTGTTGGTGATGGAGGAGAGTGGGATGATTCTGTTGCTGTGGTGGTGACGGAGGAGAGTGAGATGTTTCTGTTGCTGTGGTGGTAACGGAGGAGAGTGAAATGGTTGTGCTGCTGTTGTGGTGGTGATGGAGGAAAGTGAGATTGTTATTTAGAAGGTGATAGATGATTCTGTTGCTGAGGTGATGATGGAGGAGAGTGAGCTGGTTCTGCAGAGGTGGTGATGGAGGAGAGTGAGATGATTCTGTTGCTGTGATGTGACGGGGAGAGTGAAATGGTTGTGCTGCTGTTGTGATGGTGACGGAGGAGAGTGAAATGGTTGTGCTGCTGCTGTGGTGGTGACAGAGGAGAGGGAAATGGTTGTGCTGCTGCTGTGGTGGTGACGGAGGAGAGTGAAATAGTTGTGCTGCTGTTGTGGTGGTGATGGAGGAGAGTGAGATTGTTATTTAGGAGGTGATAGATGGTTCTGTTACTGAGGTGGTGACGGAGGAGAGTGAGATGGTTCTGTTGCTGAGGTGGTGACGGAGGTGAGTGAGATGTTCTGTTGCTGAGGTGGTGACGGAGGAGAGTGAGATGGTTCTGTTGCTGAGGTGGTGATGAAGAATATTTTTGCACAGTTGCAAAAAACAAAGTATTTAAATAATGTCAAAATGTCATACATAGCTAAATGCGGAAAGGGGTCACGTTCATAGATATCATCAGTTATTAGTCGTCTACATTTGAGCATACAGAGAGAACATACTAAAGAAATAGGTTTATCACATGAAGACCATCTGTGTATTTGTCATTGTTACATTGTCTTGGCCTGTCTTCCTCTGCTTTGAGGTCAAGGATGAGACACAGATATGCTGTCCCAAAGAGGAGCTGATCACAGAGAGAGAAGAATGAGAGATGGTTTGATAAGAGAATAAAGAGATGAACAGATGAAAGGAGGTACGCAGCACTGTGTCACCAGCTGAATGTTTAAAAGATCACACCACATTTCAGAAACGCCCAGCAGTATGAGAACTCAGTCCACATACTCTGTTTCTGTTTATTTAACACATTACTGTGCCCCAGTCTGCCCAACACACTTCAGATTTAGTGACTGTGATGATAGTACAGAGGTTTCCATCCTGCCCATGCAGCTGAGACAGGGCAGCTCTGTCACACTCACTCTGAGCAACACTACTAATTGTTTCAAGACAGTCACTGTGGTTATAATCTATCTGGAATTTGAACTTCCAGGGTGACAGGGTCACAAGATAAGATGAAGTGCTCTTATAAAATTTAAATACCATTGGTCTCAAGATGAGGGAAGAGGTAGACAGTTTGTGTGCGGCCTTGGACAGGAAGTAGAAATCAGTGTGAGATTAGAGTTAACGGCGCTCTGTGCTGGGATACACATGCCTGTCCGAAACAAATCTGCTTCTCCTGTATGTGCCAGCTTCACAAAAAATCCTCACTGAGAAAAACAATTGGGAAACAAGCTTGAAGTTAGCAAAAATATGAGTGTGACGAGCAGGATTGATTTCATAAACTCATAAGCCCTTTTGCACTGTGCAGCCCTCCAAGGTTAGACATCGTCATCTGGGATATGAACCGTATAGGCCAGGAGGACGGCAGGGGCAGGAGGATGCTCAGCTATTATTCTTGGTGAACCAGTTTTTAGCACTGCTCAGGCTCTCCTGTGGTTTTCATTAACAAAGGAATCACCTTGGTTTTGCAAGGACCCCTAATCAAAACCAGACGCCTCAGAGTTTTTAATTGAAGCAAGATGGACCTCCACGTCGTACACAACTGGCTTAATGTGACAACTTATCCCATCAATACAACAGTGTTTCCCAATGGAACGGGGAGAAAAACATCCCCCCGGTGTGTGGAAATGGAGAGACAGTTAATATCCCTGTGATTTCAGAGCCCTGATATTGTTGAAAAGGCTTTCCTTAGCGTTTGGGAGCCATGTCCTTTTTTACTCCAATAGTGTTATGACTATATGTACGGGCCGTGGCAGTATGCATCTAGCTTGAGCAGAGTTGTGCTTGGTGACTTTGCGTTCAGTACAAGCCAGCTCTCCTGGCTCAAAACAAGAGGCTGAATGAAAATGACAAGCTGCCAGCAGAGGATGTTTTTTTAGCTACAGCCAAAGCGCAATTTCTAGTTCTTGCTGTAACTTTGCCATAAAGATAGTGTTTCATTCAGCTTGGAGTCTTTATATAACCAAGGCCACTACTAACTTTTTTAACCGTCTTTTACATGTTGACGCATAATCTACCTGCTCCCCACCCCACACCATCCCCCACACCCTGCCTCTGGCTCCTTCGCTGATCCCTTAAGAGTGTTTGGATTTCTTTGAAAAACAAAATTAATAATTTGGAAATCTGGCCTCCTCCGACTCCTGCTGGGTGCTTTTCTTTCTTTGCTCATTTCCTTCATAAAGCTCCCTTGATGTGAGGCTTGTTGTGCTGTTTTTTGAGAGGCCTGTGAGAGCTGGGTGAGTTATTGCCCAGGCACTCTCTAACCTCTGAGACCAATACGCACCAACTCCACTCAACCAAACACACCTGGCCCACACCGATGCACACTACAGCAGAGGGTCAAAGGGTGGCTCCGGTCCCACATAAAAACCATGACCAACATTCCTTCAAAATGTAAGAACACTGTAGGGGCCTTACTGTAAAATTAACAGTAGTTAACACAAAACAGCAGTCAGCACTTTTTTTTCAATATACCTGTCCAGTATGGTGCCAAAGAATCACAGAGGACTGATAACACTGCTCAATGTACAGATTTGGGTCAGCAGTCAGATTGCCCACTTACAGTTTAAACCAAAGGGTAGTGCAACCCACAAATTACCAGGGTAAAACACAATAGTCCATGTAACGAATAATTGGCCAAAATATTTAACATAGTATGGAATTTGAAGTATTTCCAGAGATTGACAGTAAAATAATAGGAGAGGATGTGTGTTGTCAAATGTAGACAAATAAAAAACTATGTCCATGTCATCAGCCACAAAATGTTTCCCACCCAGGAAGATTTACACTGGCGAAGTCAATGAAGTGTTGAGTAGTGAAAGCCAGTACCACAGGCATGAGTAGTATCTTACAGAGCAAGTCAATGAGGTTCTGCATGTGAACAGTAAACCCTCTGGATCAATGCACTTTGAATGTAACCCATCATAAATCAAAGAAACAGCTTGCCCTGTCATCACATGGAGCAGATCATCTGTTTGTAATAGTTGTGCGGCCATTCCTCACTTGCATCAGCCTGTGGACACCTTGGTATCTCATTTACTGTACAATACTGTATTCTAGGTACATACTGTACACCATCTTGACTTCACTCATCTGGTCTCTTTCTCACAAATGTTTCCCTTTCCCACCCTGCATACTGCAGTGCAGCTGTGCAGAGCTGAGGCTCTGATGAAGGGAGTAGTGAAAGAGAGCAGGATGAAGGGAGACCTAGAAAAGACTGGATGATTATTAGTGAGACAGTGAAAAAGCTAAGGGTTTCAATATGTCCCATAGCATTTCAATGAGACAGTTTCATAGCTCTACAGCCAAAGCGTGTTTGCATTTACAGATTGTTATTCTAACCACCCACTCCTCATTGCATCCACAGACTACTCTGCTCATACACAGCCCCCACCAACACCAATTATTTTAGCCTACAGGGTCTGCTGCTGTGTACTAAAAACAAAAAGATTTTGTGAGTGTGATTTTGTAATAAGCTGCAACATATGTGGGAAAATATTTAATAAGACTTTCATGTTTTATGATGATTATCATAGCATGCAAGAAGACAATCCTTCAAGGCCAAATGTATTGAAGATGTCAGAGGCAGCTGAAATATTGTAAACTTACAAGAAGCGGTCAATGAGTGAGTCATTCAGTGTTGAACATGCTTAAATCGTTCACACTGGGCTTCTTGTAGTACTCCCAATGTGAAGATTTGGGCATGGGGAATACTCAGACTAAATGAAAAAAGGAGGACCGAAGGTCATCTTCATTTATGAGACACATTGAGACCTTCATTCGTAAAACTCATAATAAATACCATTTCATATGCAGCTATAGTAGATTCTTATGCGTTGACTGGATCTGACTCCAAACTGGGAGTGGCAGAGAAGATTTGTTGATGGCCTTGCTTCCCTGTGAAGCGGATAGGCCCAAAACAAATAAATCTTAATATAATCCTAGTTGTGGTCAGGCGCAGCATGAAGAGACTTTTGATCTACCCCTGAAATAAAACACTACTGTAACATCTGCCTCAGCGAAATAATGAAACCCATTGATGTTGACTAAATGCCAAAAATATCACACTGACCACAGAAATGCATTATCAATTTTGTATGTCTGGCAGCGTGGCAATCTGGGTAGATGAACTTCTTGTGACATAAAATAGCCGCTCAAAGGTAACAAATCATGTCATGTTAGCCAAGATGACTTCTTTTTTGCAGATGGAGAGGCTGGAGCTAACTCTGAACTGTTGTAAAGCAAACAGGGAGGTCCCAGAGCACAGCGCTTTGGACAAAGGTTAAAGCAATATGCCCCAGCACTATTCATTTCAGAGAATCCTTCCCACTTGCTAGCTTTGATCCTGCCTCCGCTGCCCCTCTTTGGCTCCGACTTACCCAGGGCTGACAGGTGTGTTTGAGTTCACCGCTGGCCCCTTGAAAACATCATCTTAGCGACTGCATCAACCATCCTGACAGGATCCGTTAGCACCCAGAAAAGCCCCTGAGCTATCTGGGAATCTCGCTGTGTAAAAACCTCACCAAAGCAGTGAGGTGTAAGTTGGAGGGTTTCAAGGACAAGCGAATGTGTGATTGTGTGAGTGTGTGTCCGTGTGAGTGTCTGTGTGTGTGTGTCCGTGTGTGTGTCCGTGTGTGTGTCCGTGTGTGTGTGTCCATGTGTGTGTGTGTGTGTGTGTCTGTGTCAGTGTGAGTGTACGTGTGTCCATGTGTGTGTGTGTATGTCTGAGTGTCCGTGTGGGTGTCCGTGTGTGTCCAAGTGTGTCAGTGTGAGTGTCCGTGTGAGTGTGTAAAGTTGAAGCTGCTGAAGGCCCCAAAGGAAAGCCTATCTCGCGGGCTGTTTACCTCCACCCGAGCTGTTTACTTGACCCCTGATGATTTAGATGCATAACCAAATAAAAACAGCCAGCCAAGTTCAAACAGCCACTGACGCATTTGGGTGCACAAGGTGAGACAGCGGCGTGTTGGTGATGTCTCGCAGCTGGACCTCCCCGCCTCATATAACATTAGGACACTATGCTAAGACCGGCTGCTGCTCATAATCCTACATCAATCCTTTTCCAAACACTTGAGTCTCTTCAAAATCTTCACAACACAACAATAGTGTTTGGTCTCTGTGAGTACCAGCCAAAGACTTCAGATTCATGGAAGAAAATGAACATATATCTCATTTAGAAAGTAAAGCCTTGTTATATCGGCGAAACAACAATATTATGGAATCACGTTGGTTCGTGCCCGCAGATCCTAGTTGTGAACGCGATAACTCAAAAACGAATTGCCGGATCTGTTGCACACAGGTACATATCATAAAGATGCAGAATTAGATTGAGTTAGGTACTTCTACGACTAATGACAATTAAATAATTCACAAATTATTGTTTTGATGCACTTTTATTGAGCCAATAATCCTGCAGAACGTAAACAAAATCGCGTGAATTTTGACACAGTGATCTGGGCAATTGTATACTTAATGTACATAGGCACATTACAGAGGTCAAATAAAGAATGCCTCTATAGCGCCCCCATGTTTATGACCCCTATGGGACCCTGGACACACTTACTT
>JAVQKC010022685.1:0-19871 GCA_036025475.1 Philypnodon macrostomus | reverse complement strand
TTTATGTGAAAAATTAGATGAGGTGGAAATTCTGTTCCTTGTGTCTTCAAATTTGAAATTATATTATTTACGTTTTTAGTTTATCTTTTGAAAATATCAAAATCTGTTTATTATCTTTTTATTTTTTTGCCAGATTACCACAAAATGAAAACATAATCTGACATTACCCTCAAACAGTTACTCAGGACTTAAGTAGTTTTTTTCCACCAGTACTTTTCTACTCTTACTCCAGTAATAATGTGAATGAGTACTTTTTACTTTCATATGAGTAACATTATTTTGAAGTACTCCTACTTGAGTAATATTATTGGCTACTCTACCCACCTCTGCCCATAAGTAACTGTAGGAGTTTCAAAGTGCAATAGGTGTGGAGGAGAGGACCACACTATCAGCGTAACACCATGACCATGTAATCATTTTTATGACCACCATTGCACAGCTCTAAGGACTTTTTCACTCCCTTTATGCATTTTATCTGGCACATAAAATATAGATACTGGCACTGCATGCTCCATCACTAACCTGAACACGGATTATGATTTTGTGCAAAATGGCATAAAAGACTCGGCAAATTACTCAATAAATAGAATATTGTACCAGTTTAGAAATGGTGATCAGATACAGTTTCATCTTCTGACATTTGCCTCCTAGTGTGCAGTATAGTGATTCAGCACGTTTTACACTGGATTCCCACCCTCTACATTTACCCACGCTTGCAACTGGCTCAAAGAGTACTCTGGCTTCTGACGCCCACAGTATTCTAATAAATAATTTTTGTGGATGGGGTCACTCTTCAATTCCTCTTACCTTAACAATTATGGCCTGGATGCTGCTCATGTGAGTCTGTCTAGACGTGTGTTGCTCCATGGTCTTGCGGGATGCCTGCACAGTGATCAGGATGCATGTGTAGGACAGTATGATCACACAGCACGGGAGGATGTAGCAGAAGACGAACAGTGCCACAGTGTATGAGCGGGCGGTGGGGTGCAGGTTGGATAAGCGCCAGTCTATGCAACAGGCCGTGCCGTAGGGTTCCGGGCCGTATTCGCCCCAGTGAAGCAGCGGTGAGCAGGCAAACAGCAGAGCGTAAAGCCAAGCGCTGGCGATGAGAAGTCGTCCATGAACAGCATTAAATAGGTTTCCTGTTCAAGTAATCAGAACATGTTCAATTAGTCAAGTGTGTGGCTTATTCACTGATATTTGGGCTTTGTGGATCGACCGATACCCGATATACACCGATACTAATGATGCGGCAAACTGAATAACTGCACCTTTTCCACATCTGGGGTTTTCTTACACTGTGGGCATGTTGCAGCAGGTGAAGGCAATCTCTCCATCAGGCCCGGACACTTTAAATGCCACACTACCAGTTCCCGGAGATGTGAGCAGGACACAGTTGATCGGCTCTTAATCTTGTGCATATGGACCCTCATAAAGATGCGGTAAAGATGCGCGCAGACTGTTGCATTCATGGACCTTGGTTCTTTTTCTTTTCAAAATTGAGTTTAAAATATGTACAAAAAATGTATGTGGTGAAGGGGTTACAATGTAGTTTAGATTAATCTTGATTTGGGGCAGTATTTAATGCATGTATGCACACACTTGTGTTGTTATTATTATTATTTTTATTCAAACAAACGTCTTTAATTTCAAGGTTTTTACCTGATGCTGCCCTTAAATAAAAGAAATAATGCTTCTGGATGAATTCCTCCAACTAACCTGTGTAAATTCCTGCACTCAAACTTCAATTGTGAGACCTAGTTCCCTTCAAGTGCAGGAGTGTGCACAACCATAGTGCACTTGAAAACTAACGCAAAAATGAAAGGCGTAGGTTTCTTTCATAACTTTGTATACAATCAAATATAAAATACCTATAATATAACAAAGACAAGCTGGCCATCATATATATCCACCGTTATTCGATCCCGTATTGGTATCTGTGTGTAGCGAGTGTTATACATATTAAGATCTCTTTATGCTATTGTTTATCTCTTATGAATTTTACACAGTACTTTTTTACCTTTTCAAGACATCTTCGAGATAGGGAACATATTGTAACTTTCAATAGACACACAATGCACAGGAAGAAATGCCTTAGAAACGATGTTCTCTACAAATACATTAAATAACACTGAGCTGCCAATACAGTATGTCAATAAAAACGGCACAGCATAGGTCAAATAACTCCAGGAGGTATTGACATAGGCTCGGCAGCCGATCCACTTAGCAATGATCTATTCACACACTGCATCAGCAAATACCCAGTGTTCACAAAAATATTCTATGTTCAATTTAAAGAGGATTTCTTCATTTCTTCCCCATCTTTTAAATCGGCAATGTTTTGGGGTTATTGAGAAAGCCACTAGGGAAAACACTCAGAGGCCACCATTGAACTGCAATAACCAACATCACACGTACTGTTCCCAGAGTGGAGCAGTGTCAGTCATCAAAGAGAGGCTAATGTGGGGATTATCGCTGGGTTCTTTCTCGACACAAGCATCAACAATCTGCCGCCTTGGGATACGCTGCTTAATCCTGTGTCGTTTTATTGGGCAAAATGTTTCTTTGAAGACTCACCGTAGTGGGGGTAACATACTTTCACAAAGCACACCATGCTCAGGATGGTGAGAGTGGTGAGGCTGCACAGGCCGAAGAACATACCACAGAAGGCGTAGATAAAGCACACTGTTCGCCCATACAGCCACCTGTGTAGGAGGGACAGAGTCAATCAATCCACGAAGGGGAAAGAGAAAAGCATTGATCTTGGCAAGAATCTGCCTGTTAACTAACAAACTTAAACGTGATCAAGCTAAAGACAACTGTAACTCAAATAATCACTTGGTTTACGCAGTAGAAAAGTCATTATCCATACCAAAAATCCAGTTGGAGGGTGTTTTATTCCAACATGGCAGACAAACAAGACATTTCTTACAGGCCTACTTGCTACTGTACTTCTCCTGCTCTGGCTCCTGCTGCCTCTACTGCTCTGGCTCCTGCTGCCTCTCCTGCTCTGGCTCCTGCATGCTGTTGACGTGATTGGTTGACTGACAGACTCTTAAAAGAAAAACATAGGCCCACCCAGGTGCATCCCAGTCTACCTGCAGCCTCGCCTATATACAGTATGCCCCAGATGCCCATGGCCTAAACCAATAGAAAAGAAATACAGAAAATTAATAAATTAATCTTAACAAAATATAGAAACACACTGCCGATATATGTGTTGATAGATGATACGCATCACGATGGAGGTCTCACGTCTCATTATTATTATATATTGTGATATTGTGTATGTTGAATATTGTGTTTAATGCTGGTTTCTGCATTAAACAGTGTAATTCAATAAAATATGGCACTATATTGAGAATAATTCAATATTTTCCTCCACCACTAATGTAGCTTGGATACGAAGTACACAAACTGATTGAAAAATTGAAAAATGTATTGGTTTAACATTATATCACTGATTTTTTATTATTATTATTAGCTGGCAGTGCACGTTATCTCATATGTGCCCCCCCCCAAACAAATCTAAAAATATATCTTATCTTAAACTTTTAGAGAATACATGTGTAGAGGAGAAACCAACTAACATCTTGGGGAGCTTGGGTATTATTTACATGTGCAATTATACCTAATGTTTGCATACGTCATTTACTGGTTTAAACCAATAACATCTGTTTATTCAAAAAGTCTTAAACTGAGCACTCTTTAAATGATATAAATGATGTAAAGTACTTGTGGTAGAAACTTGAAGTGATGGCCATTGGGTAAAGAGACAGAGTCAGGCCCAAGTCACTAAAAGCCAAGTTGATGATGAAGAACTCTGCAGGCTTTAGGAGGTGCTTCTTCTTGTACGAGACATACAGCAGCGTGCTATTCCCCAACAGTGAGCATATACCTGCAACATAACCACTGCACAGTAAACTGGAGCATAGAGGCGCATTGATTATTCATTTGTACATTAAGCACAGACAAGTGCGATTCAATGTAATGATCGGACTCACCAAAAACTGTGTAGATAATAGCCACCGTTATATCGAGTGGTGGAGGTATGCTGGAGTGGAATGAACTGTCAATGCCATCCTCTGACATCCCCATCTGGAAACAGAGTTATATGGTACGAGAGTGGCTGAAATCTGCTGGTTCGAATCCCGCCCGAGCACATACTGTTGCTGTGTCCCTGGATGTGTTTGTAGTGTTACTGTGTGATTGTTGTAGTGAGGAGGGGCCATGAAACCTGTATATATGTACAGAATAATTCAAGCATATTCACGTTCCTTTATTCCGCCTTTAACTGTACTCTGCAACCAGTTTTATAAGATTATTGTGTGCCTATTATGTTAAGGCCTCTTCGTGTACAATTTCTATCGAACCACTCATCTTTCCTACGCTTAATTCTGCTTCATGCGTCTAGGCCTGATGCTGATTGACAGACATTGATCAGACAACATAAGGGTCACTGGTTTTGATTATAGACCACAGAGATATACACCAACAATTGATGTATGCAACTCGGTATATCATATTTTGCATTTGCAGTCATATTTCATCATTTTTTGTATTTATTTTTTACGTAGCCCTTAACGACATTGTATCTAACATGTATTCCTGTGTTAGCTGGAATTTTATAAACAAGGACTAGAACAGTATTATGACATAGCCCTTAACTACATTGTATCTACCTCGTTAAGTACAATGTAATAAACTGTAACAAACTGTAATAACATGAAACTACATTGTACCTCCAGACTGGTTAAGGTTAGGGTTGAGTAAATGTTGTATAATTTCCCACATATCCACTCCAAAGGCCCAACAGTATCAAAATGTCTAACAAGAATAGGCTTATTTTCATTTTTTAAATTTTCTTTATACCCTGACATCTGTTTGGTAATTGGTATAAATAAGATCTACACCTAAATAGAGACCAGCCAATCCAGTTAACCAGTTTGTGTTAGGGTTTGGTACAATTAGATGCTATTACAGTTGTTGTACTCAAATGGGTGCAATATAGTTAAGGTACATATAAGGTATAAATGTAAAATGAAGTGGCTTGGCTAATTTCTAGTCCCACAGCAACACATGAATATGAATCAATATTTGTATGCATGGAAACTCTCTCCTTTGTGTGGACTTGTGTAGTAGTAGTAGTAGTAGTAGTAGTAGTAGTAGTAGTAGTAGTAGTAGTAGTAGTAGTAGTAGTAGTAGTAGTAGTAAACAGAAATTGCAGGTTTTGGTAGGGAGCTCCTCTTCACACCACATCTGTTTAGTTTTGACTGTTTCTAAATCGATGGAGCACGCTATGTGAAGCTTCTCTCCATTATGTACACAACCTGATCTATTGTCTGCGCAAGTCTATCTCGCTATAGGGGGCTATAACAATGACGGGGCTGTATGTGTGCAGAAGAAGAAGGGTCTAGCAGTGTGAAGAAAACCCGCTGATTTGATTTTAATGCAGCGTTAATTATAAGACCACACCACTGAGAAGAAATCATGGAAATCAATACATAATACCACAGAGGGACACATAATAATATTTCCAAAGCACTTAAACAACTCCATGAATTGTTTTGTATTTATTTGTACGCACTGAGATTCAACACAGCTTTTATTTCTCATTTTTGTCTGTTGGGGCTAATAAAACAAATCAATTGTTGAAAAAACTTTTGCTGACCAGTTATAAAGTATACTTATAAAGTTACTATCCAATGGGACAGTAGTTTTAATTAGCCTACACGTGTATGCAGCTTCAAATCTTTGCCAATAGTATTACTAGTGAAATGTGCATTACCTCGTGCGGAGTAAGTGCTGGGTCAAACGCGCATGCCTCGGAGGGGGAGGGCTAGTCCTAATAGATAGTTATCCAAATATCCAAACGCACTTTTTCGGTCGTTCTCCATCTGTGCGCGCTGGAAGGTGTGCATCTCTCAACACAATCAGCGTAAGGACCGCGGTAAAGCCACTCCGCTTTCCGCGAGAGAGGGACGCGAGCAGCCAATGGGATTCTACCTGGCATTACTGACGTAGATTACGTTATGTGTTAGCGATGCACGAACTAAGGCGATATATAACACTGGAAAGTTTGTGAACAAAAAAATCCGGAATGGAGGCAACTGGAGGCAAAACCATAATATATTTCCAATGGAGAAATTTGCATTAGCCACAAAATATCACACATTAAGATGGTTTTGACAAAAATAACCACTCTGCTACATGTAGGTGATGTCAGAGCCTGGATAGGAGACATTAGTGAATGTACCTCACATTGTATGTTTATTTAATGTACACATTAATAACAGTTGGATTTTTTTCATTGTAATCTCAGAATGATCCTGTCCCTCACCACAAACACTACTTTTTTATTAAGTTAACTCACCTTTGTTCCGTATGACAAACATTTTAAAGGCTCTATAGTTCTTCAGTGAAAACTGCCCTTCCTTTATGAGTAGTATATTAATTATGTCACTTGAGTAAAGTGAGTAAGACTTTGGTATGTGTCATATAAAAACTAAATGATCAATAATAGCCTGCATCAATGATTGATTTATTTAAACATATAGCCGAACAAATACATTATTTTATAGCCATATCATTTTATTTAGGGATAGTTCACAACATTATTGACATTGCAGTCTTGCAGGGGACACACAGTATACACTCATAAAAATAATGCAGTGGTTTTATATAGCGCTTTTTCTAAAGACTCAAAGACGCTTCTGCAAGTACATTATTCATTCACTCCTTAGTCACACCCGGTGGTGGTTACTTGTGTAACCACAGCTGCCCTGGGACATACTCGAACCGGCGACCCTCTGGTTGCAGGACAAGCACTTACCCACTGTGCCACTGCCACTGACTAAAACTGTCCAGATGGCCACACATTGTATTTGATTGCTCTCTTATTAATGGAGTGAGTAAGCTGAATGCTTCTATGCCTTGTGTCAGAACGTGTTTCCCCAGGTTTACATCGGAGCCATTGTGCCGAATGGTGCTGCGGAGAAAGATGGCCGACTGAGAGCGGGCGATGAGCTCATAGGCATCGATGGAGTCATGGTTAAAGGCCGTTCACACAAACAAGTGCTGGACCTGATGACCAATGCAGCTCGAAATGGACACGTTATGTTGACTGTGCGTAGGAAGGTCATCTACAGAGGTATGTAGAACTCTTATCATTTCAATGTATAAGCAATATTGTATAGTTTAGATTTGATTTTTTCAGTCCCAATACCAGTCCTGATACCTGGATTTTGTGGATTGGCCAATACCCGATACCCACCCACTCACCATGTTATGTATCTGCTCCTAATTAGGCTAATGTAATAAATTATATCGGCTCCAGTATCGGCCTCATTCAATCCAGCTGATGGGCTTGACTGGACTCCCAGTTTGGTTGCAGTTATTGTTAGTTATCTTACTGAGGAGAAATCATTTGGTCTCTTCAAATGAACTGATTCAAAGTTCAAAAGGAGTCCAGGGGGATGTGCACGTTGCTCAGTATAGCATTGATCTTGATGAGTGTCCTTTGGTAAAGTGCTTTATTTATCATTATACCTACAAAGGTACATACATGGAACTTACGTAGCTCTAAAGTCTCTAAACAAAATCTCTGCTGTTAAACCGGATGTCTCTGTTTTGAGTTTTTTGAGATGGCTCAGTCAAATGACATGAACTAGCTTTACTTTACTAGTACTTTAATATCTACATTAAAATACCATTCTTTTAAAAATACAGCCTCCTTTTACTTTTTCTATAGAGTCTTTGTTAAAACATTAAAATCATAAATGCATTACATCTCCCGGGATTTTGCTGAGGAAAATCTTGTGCCACAAAAGTGATGCATTTTACATAATGACTGCAACAACAGCACTGTGAAAAATAAATGAAATGACTAAAAAAAGCATCAAGGCTGAACATTTTTTTTCTTGAAGCAGAACAAACAAGTAGAAAACCCACAGACGTTGCGTCAGATCTGGACACCAATCTGTTTGTATCTTCCGCTCTTGCTTTGGATAAACACACAGATTTGAGACCATACTGAGAGGGCTCTGAACAATGTGCACACACCCACGCATGCAAAAATAAAACACAAATCAATGGTTTCTTTGTCATGTCAGATGCCACTGAGGAGGAAGCTAAGGAAATGACTCCAGTGCTGGTGAATGGCTCTCCTAAACTACCTCACCTGCCCATGCCCAACGCTCTTGACCATGAGTCCTTTGACATCACCCTCCATCGCAAAGAAATAGAGGGATTTGGGTTTGTTATCCTCACGTCCAAAAGCAAACCGCCACACGGAGGTGAGACTAAATGTGTCCAAAAAATATACATATACAATAACATATCTATGCGTCATATTTATATTAAACCTTGTACATTGCAGAGGACCAAATACTGTCGGTATTTTTGTTACTTTACTTTTTTATTTTTTAACACAGTGGCTATTTTGACTTAATAAACAAAAGGATGATTTATGATGTTTTCTGAAACATCCAAAAACTTTTAAGTGTCACAGTCATACAATAATGAATGTCACTAATATAAGATATCAATCACAGTGCATGTCAGGTCAAACACAAAATGAACTGAAGTGGAGTTTGAGAACACGGACAAAACCATTCTCAAAAACCTATTGATTCTGATGGAATTATCCAACCCTTTAGCATCTTACTCGTGTGTACCATCTACAATTTACTCATCTCTGTCTGAACCACACAGACTGCAGACCATCTTTAAGCAGGACATCGTTTACAGAAGTGCCAGACAGTAAATGTCAGCCTGCAAATGCTCAAAAATAGTTGTTCCTGCTGGTACTCTACAAGCTATGGTTAATTGCAAATGTGACATAAGCAAACATGCTCTTTGTGCCAGTCCCAAGTCTGGTCAGGAAGGCATCTGACAAATATCTTATATCAAATAAATCACTGTCCATTAAGAGATTTACTGACCCCTAAAGAGGAACACTGAAAGAAACTATGGGGGCCCTATAGAGGAATTTTTTATTTGACCTCTGTAATGTGCCTAAGTACAATAACTATACAATTGTCCGGATCAATGTGCCAACATTAACACAATTTCGTTTATGTTCAGCGGACGCAGACCGAAGTGATTCAATAATATTGTTGTTTCGCCGATATAATTATATTAAGCAATAGTAATTTAACATATATATTGTTTTACCTCATCTGATTATTGTTATTAATCCAGTTTGATACCTGTTTTTCAGTCATCCCACACAAAATTGGTCGTATCATTGAGGGCAGCCCCACTGACCGCTGTGGTCTGCTTCATGTTGGAGATCGTATCTCTGCGGTCAATGGTCGCTCCATCATTGAGCTTTCACACAATGACATTGTTCAGCTCATCAAGGAGGCAGGACATGTGGTCACCCTGACTGTAATCCCAGAAGATGGTGAGCAGTTTGTAGGATGGCATTTCTGTTAATAGATGAACTCTTGATTTTAATACAAAGCTCTTATACTGTATTTTTTTTTACATGTATTTTAGAATATAAAGGTCCTCCATCGGGAGCTAGTTCGGCCAAACAGAGTCCAGCTCTTCAGCACAGAAGCATGCTGCAAAGGTCAGTAGTGCGGGCAGATATATGTGTGCTTTTCATTTCTACCACGGATGGTTTGTTGGTGAGTTAGTGGTGAGTTAGTCTGCCCCATCATCACTGAATATTTAGAAGTATGATTTTGATAACATTTCCAAGAATGGCCAAGTAAGACATTTCTGGCTTTGGTGTGGATATTAAATACTCTCTGGATTGCTGTTTGTTGTATAGTTTTTGTAATAGTCGGTAAGAAAACCTTTCAACCTGCGGATTTTGAAATAGATTTCAGAATGTGTAAGATGAATGTGTATGTTTTTATTTGAATAAACAGACATGAACCCCAAAGTCTGCTGTAGTTGCCAGTGTTTTTTGTTTTTTATGTCATCTGAACTCTCCTATCAAATGTGCAATGCAGCGTGTTACATTTAAAGTAAAAAATAAGAATGATGTTACGCTGCCAGGGTGTTATTAAAAAGTTTGGAAAGATGACATTTCTTTGAAAAGTTGGCATCAACTCGTCCTGCGTCTGGGGGCGTTTGAGCTAAATACAGGATCTGCTGAAAAAGCGCGCAAAAAAAAAAAAAAATATTAGGCTCAGTGATCTGGAAGGGAGAAAACAGTCAGGTTAAGATATTATTATGCACCTATGTTACTAAATTTAACCTAGATTTACAAGAATATAGGTGAATCCCCTTGTATCTAATCTAATGCTTAAATGATTTTCACAGTTTCACATGGAAGGCACAATAATGCAATCAAAGACAAAAAATAATATAGATTTTTCCACAATGAATTTTAATACGGATACAATTTCCATCCACCATCTTACATCTAATATTTCATTCATTGTTTGTGCTTCAAGGCCTGCTGTAGCATCTCGTATGCTCGCTTGTGATATTAAAAAAATACATATAATCGGAACATAAACCAATTTGTTGTGTTGTTGTTTTTTTCTTCTAGTTCTACCCTAGACCTGGAAGACAAAAGAGACAGCCTCACGTGGTCGGATCAGAAAGCCAGTGAGGAGGGGGCCTTGTGCGTTACTGGACCAAATCAGGTAAAAAGCAATAATCTTCTCACTGTATGTGTTACCGTGGCAACTATAGGAAGGTCCCCCTTTATGGAGGAGAGTCTATAAGCTGCAACCTTTACCACTGTACAGTAATCCAGCTTAATTTCTTCACACTATGTTTGCTCAGATAGCAGGCCGTTTTTATAGTAAAGGTTACAAGGTGATCCTGTCCAGTTCAATACAGTGCACTTGTGGGCCACTATATTACCTTTATAAATGTCAATCGATAGACAAGGAAAAGCCAAGCATCAAAATGGAGGAAAGGCAACTTAAGAGACTTTAAACATAGCACTGTTGATCTGAGTAGTTCAGATACTTCTCATCTACTGGAATTTTCACACATCTCTTGGGTTTACAGAGAATGGCTTAAAAGACCTAATATATACAGTTTAATCTACTACTACCTCCCCTTATTAAGTAGTCAATTCTGTAGAGTGATGAAAATATTTTGTTGATGCCGGAGGTGAGAGGAGAAGCTGAATTTGAATTGAGGTCCTTAATAGAAACAAAGAAAGAAAAGTCACTCTTTTGCCATTTTTTCTGGAGGGTGTCCAGTCCCACAGAAGGTTCTATAGAACTGTAGAACAGTTTATTTAAGGAGTGCATAGGGAAAATTCTCTACCTTGGCGGAGGTCTGCACTCTCCGCATGCTTTCTAGTGTACATCTGCAGAGGACTGAGCAGAGGGGTACGTGTGGAATTTCACAAGACAGAGGGGTGTGGGGGGAAAAGCTCTCTTATAAGAGAGGCTAAGCAAAGACAAGGAGCCATTCTTTGAAAATATCCTACATCCAGACCATGATCCGGATCTGACCCACGATCTAATCACTTCTTCCTGGTCTCAGGCCTCAACTTCCCTGAAAAGTTAATCCAAATCCATTAAGTAGTTTTTGTGTAAGGTTGCAGACACGCACGCACACACATGCACGCAGACCAACGATACCGAAAGCATTGCCTCCTTAACGGAGGTAACTAGGGGCAAATTAAGCAGGCACAGTATCTGCCCAATAAAGTGGCTAGTGAGTCTTTCTTTTTATTATGAAAAATAATGAAATTGAGTCTCTTGAGAATAATATTAAAAGTCATAAGGGCATCTCTAGAGTGAACAAATACAAAGGACAAAGACAAATCTTACAAGGAAATAAACATCTGTTGCCTCATGCATCTCAAGGCAAGTGTTTGTTATGCTTACCTCATCCGTTATTAATGATTCAAAGTTCTTGATTATGAAATATTTTTCACACTGTTACAAGGGTAGAATTAAATTTTTTTCCCCGTTTTTCTGCCTGCTTTTTTCTATTTTTACAACTTCTTAGTACTTTTTATTATTTTTATTGCATTTTATGTTTATTTGACCTTTATTTAGCCAGGAAGGTCCCATTGAGATACAATATCTAATCTGCCATAGAGTCCTGGACAAGATAGGCAGCGCATAAAAAATCGAATGTTTCATACATAAAACAATGACAGACAATCATATAGACATGATAATAGCTTGACAATTTCAAGCACACACACTCAAGATTTTCCAGATCAATAAAACAAAATTGAAGGCAATGACACTGTGCTACAGGGTGTGTTTTTAAAAGCGTTTTGATCTCTCCAACAGTCAGTACAATATTCACAGTTTCCTGCAGCTGATTCCATATGGTGCACTGAAACCAAAAGCAGTTTTACCGAGTTTGGGTCGAACAGAGAAGATTGTGTATTGTGTGTGATTACATTGTTCGGAGGCTGATATATTGTATTGCAGTAATGTTAAAGCCTTTAAAGTGAAAACCAATAAATGGATTCTGCGTCATGGTTTCTGCACACAATGAAAACACTGCTCTGTTTGCATGTCCAATAATTACGATCAATCCAGACCATCAGCAGTGTATTATTCAGTAGCACTTTTCAATTCTATTCAGTAAGCATTTTCCCATCAATTTCATGCCTTACATTTCTTACTAATTTAGGTCAGACACTATTACAAGCCAATCATACGTGTATTCAGGTTACCTCCATCTTTTCAAGTCGAAGCACTGTAATATTTCTTCAATTTGTTCAGCAACAATGTATATCTGAATCTGAATCTGGGCTAAGTAAAGGATGTCTTATTGTTGTTGTGTCCAGGGGTGTCTGACCATTGAGTTGGAGCGAGGTCCGAGGGGTTTCGGCTTTAGTCTAAGAGGTGGGACTGAGTACAACATGGGTCTGTATATTCTGAGGCTGGCCGAGGATGGACCTGCTGAACTTGATGGAAGAATCCATGTAAGTGAAAGAACTGTAAGTTTTTATTATTGCTAAACCCTATTTTCTGCATCCTCTTGTCTCACTCCAGTCAACGTCATGCGCTTTTTTTTTTACTACATCTCTTTGGTCTTCCTCCTGCCTGGCACTAACATCAGCATTCTTCTGCCGATATATATTCACTCCTCCTCCTCTGTGCCTGTCAAAATCATCTCAGTCTGGCTTCTCTGACTTTATCTTCAAAACATCGAACACAAGCTGTCCCTTTGATGTACTCATTCCTGATCCTATGCATCATCATCATGAACAAAAACCACATACCTGACACTGTTCCCACCCCTTCAACCAGCTTGCATGTGTCTTTGCTGTTTCTCTATAAGTGCATGTAGCCACGTTCTCTGTATTATCTGATACTATGAATTGTTGACAATCCCTGTAAACGGACCATTTAGGCTTGATAATAAAGCTTAGATGGTGATAATAAAGCTTAGATGGTGAAGAAAGTTAGAACATATTTTCTATAAATACAAGTGAAAAAACAGACTCATATAAGGCTTTTTATGTATGATAGTTTCCTAAGGGCGCCACATTAAATCTGCCTTGTAGTATTCAGTGGACAAGCAATTCTTTTTACAGCTCCTCGGATGACATGAGTGTAATGTTGGCCCTCAGAGGCACACTAAAGAAGAAGTCATTACAGTAAAACCCGTATAACTTAACTCCCAGAAGGATTATCTATAAAGAATGCCAATGTAGATAGCATGTAGCCTACCATTGTGAGCTGGTATAGTCATTTTGTCCACACATTTCCTTAAATGAGAAAATATTTAAAAAAAATTCAAACAACTACTACCTCCCCTTATTAAGTAGTCAATTCTGTAGAGTGATGAAAATATTTTGTTGATGCCAGAGGTGAGAGGAGAAGCACTGAATTTGAATTGAGGTCCTTATTGAGTCACTGTTTTGCCATTTTTTCTGGAGGGTTAGCTCTGTAGAACAGTTTATTTAAGGAGTGCATAGGGGAAATTCTCTACCTTGGCGGAGGTCTGCACTCTCCGCATGCTTTCTAGTGTACATCTGCAGAGGACTGAGCAGAGGGGTACGTGTGTACATGTACATTGTAGCCTACCATTATGAGTGTAGTCATTTTGGATTTACTTAAGACACTGTAAATATATGACCCCTATGGGACCCTGGACACACTTACTTTGGCAGAGAGCAATGAAACTTGGTACAGTGATTCTCCACAGTGTACCAAACATAAAATATTATTATGACCCCACCCTACAACAAACAGGAAGTCAGCCATTTTGAATTTAAATTGGGAGGTCAGGGATATTTGACAGCCTCTAACGTGCACATACTTTCCCTGATTAAGCTCAAACCTGAATTACCTAATTACCCCCCCCGCCCTGAACACATCTGACCAATATGATGGCAGTTACCTCTATAGCGCCCCCTACAGATTAAAAGAAGAATGAAGTTTTAGGGAATTTTCAAAATTTGGCAAAAACATTCTTCACAAACATCCAGACAAATCAAAAAAGTCAAATAGACCCTTCCCATGTTTGTCATGGTTTGGGGGCAAGGCCTCTTAATTGCTTGTTAACAATGACGCATGGGGCAGACGTATGGGGCCTTTTCGCCGATATACACCTTGCTGTCGGGGACGACAGCACAGGCATAGTTTCCTATATGCTGGTGCATTTGCTGCTATTTATATGATTTGGCTATAACATATTTGCAAGATTCAAAAGATTTGTTTTATTTTTATTAGCTGTATTTTTAACATGAGCTGCAGCTAAAGCATCATTTCATATGTAGATTTTGAACTTTTCAATAAATGTGTGTGCCACCAGCTCAGGTTTTTGTTAGGGGGGCCCAGCCCCTGAATCTTCTCTAATAGTCCCTGTCCCAGTGGTGCCAAAGCCTCACTCTGCTCACTCTGGCTGCATGTGGACAGAGCAGAAACCCCAGAAAACACTAAAAACTACAGTAGCTATTGTCAGAACGACTGAACAGTTTTATGTTCTGTTAATTACAATAATATAGGCTAAATGACATACTCTGTATAATCGAATACAGACTCAAATTCACATGCTGTCACAGTGCCGCATGTCTGGCTTGCCGGGCTAACCTAGGTCATCGTGGCTACAAAGGTAGTTTCCCTCCATGGATCATGTTTTTAAGAATCAATGGACACAACTTCCCCCACAAAACAACATATTATTCTGATGTATGGCTGTGATGAATTTCTATTGTAGTAACTGCATGTTCCAGTATCAGAAATATGTAACTACAATCCTTTAATAGACTAATTTACACACAAACATAGCTTTTTCAATTATCACTATATTTTCTGACATTGAAAATGCATACAATTTGTTAAGAATCAAAATCTAGTATATCACAGTACAAACAATTTCAAAGACACAATTACAGTTTCAACCCCATCATATTATTACCTATAGATTCCCTTCAACATGAACTTAAATCTATTTCTTTGAGTGCTCTCTTGAGACTTTGTTTGCTTTGTCTTTTCTGTGCCATAATTAACTGTCTGCTCGAGTTAGGACAACTGAGCGGTTTTGTATTGATTGGAGGCTGCTATCTCCCATCTGTGTTTGATCCACATATAGGGACTCCTCTAATGTTGGAGAAATGGTAACTTTGTATGTCTTTGTGGAGATAGTGATCCAAGACTGCCTTTGAAGAGTAGATCGAGTATTGGAGAAGGACACAACTATCAAGGAAGTTAGCTGAAAAACTGTTTTAAAAAAGGACAACTTTGGGTTGCGGGTGGCGAGTAAGCAACATACACTGTCCACTTGCTCACTTTATCAAGGCATGTGGCAGCCATACCATGCAAACATCCTCCCCAATACATTAACCTATTCAAGCATTTAGGCATGGTATGGAGTCTTGAGATTGTCTTGCCCAAGGACACATCAGCAGTATAATTAGTTGAAGCAGAAATTGACTCAGGTTTTAATTGATGCCATTTGTAAACAGGACATTAGAATGTGTTTGGCATTTGAACCCTGTGAGTAAATTAAACCACCAACATTGGATGACTTGCTGACCTATGACAATTTTCTGTGACAAAAGCTGTTCTAAATTCAAAAAACAATGCAATCTTACAATGACTGAACTGATCCGGTGTCTCTGTCCCTGGAAGTCTTAGGTTGGGTCACAAGTCTCGCACGGAACCTAAATTGCTTTATTTGAGGTTTTTCCCGTATGTCGTGTACTCAAAGAAATCAGATAAAATTCTGATAAAAAACACATTGGTTGAACTTTGTAAGTACTATTATTATAAAGTATATTCTAACAGTGTTTTTCTCTGAAACTGTAGAACACTGGGGAACATGCTTGTCTTGGCATGCAGACAAAAGTTTTGATAAAAGGTGGGACTGAGCCACTGTGCTACCATTCAGACCAAATGAATTATCAATAAACATAAAACTATTGCATCAGATTTCATACATAACCGTCACCATTCTTTCCTTGTTCATTTCTTACCTGGTTTTTAGTCCTTATACCACTCAGTCCTTATTACGCTGAGGTGACTGCTAGTGAGTTGTAGCGAGTACAACTGGAGGAGTTGGCATAATTTTTCCCGTTGTAAATATATTATTCTGTGGAAGAATCACTGTGCAGAGGGTCACTGTGCAGAACCCAGAGCTCTGGTGAAATCTCGCAAATGTAGGAAGGTGCAAGGCCATTAACTGCACGGAAAACAAATAATAGGGTTTTAAACTGAATCCTCAACTGCACAGGGAGCCAGTGTAGGGAGTAGAGGACAGGTGTATTGTGGTCATATTTATGGATATTGTTAGGAGCCGGGCAGATGCATTCTGTACCAGTTGGAGGTGATGGAGAGATGTTTGGGTTAGTCCAATGTACAATGCATTACTTGATGCTTTTATTATCATGAGCTAACAAAGGCATGGATGGCTTTCTCGAGGTTGCTGCGGCTCTGGAACGGCTTGACTTTGGCAAGAAGTTTCCTTCACAACAGAATTAACCTGTTGGTCAAATTACAAACTCTAAAGTTTCACCCCCACCTCATTATAGTGAGGTGCCAGGGCACCAAGACCAGGTGTAACTGAACTAGGCAGGGTTGAAGTGCCAAACAAAATACATTCTGTCTTGCTCTCATGTAGAGAAAGAAGATTCTGTGACAGCCAGAGTTTAATGTCACCTCCATTCCATCTGGAGAGTTTGTAGATAGATCAATTTGTAAGTCATCTGCATACAGATGAAAGAAGACATTGTGCTTCAGAATGACTGACCCTAGAGGCAGGTACATGGAAAACAGAACAGAGCCCAAAATGCACCCCTGTGGAACACCAGTGGCCAGAGGAGCTGACGAGGAGGAGAGACAGAAAAGGTTCTGTCTGTGAGGTACGGCCTGAATCACTGTAGCACTGGACCTTGGAGGCATCACGGGACAGGAGGATGTCATTATGGACGTTCAGTAGTGCTGAATCTGTACTGTGCCATGCTCTGAAACCTACTTACTTTCCAAAAATGATTGCAGCTGGAGTAAGTTTTTCTAAAACCTTACACAGGAATGGTAGATGGGACACTGGCCTGAAGTTTGATCAAAGTCGAGGTTGGGTTTTTCTAGTAGAGGTCTGACCACAGCATGCTTAAACACAGTGGGAACCGACCCTGAGATGAGGAGACTTGTTTAAGCAACTTGGATGGGATAATGTCCAGCGGACAGTTGGTTGGTCTTATCCACTAGACCACCTCTGACAGAAGGGATAAAGACACTGGCTCAAACACATGAAACACAGCAGAGGTAACAGCAGAACTCTGTCTAACAGAGGCCACTTAAAATAAAAAATTAATAATGCAAAAAGTCACCAAAACATTACTAGATGGATTTTTAATAGATTGTATTGTATCAAATAACAACTGGGGGCAGTTACATCTGGTGGAAATTACATTAGACAAATATTGACATTTTGCCTCTTTGACAGCTTTTTGATAATCAGCAAAACTGTCCCTCAAAATGCCCAGTGATACATGCAGCCTGTCTTTCTTCCACCTGCGCTCGGCTTGTCTGCAGCACCACCTGAGGGCGCGGGTCATTAAGCCAGGGGTCTGGCTTAGGTTTGGTGGACATGGACCTAAATGGAGCAATAGAGTCCAAAATCCCTGAGCATGTGCAATGGAAGGAGGAAATAAATCTCAGTTCATGCTGGGTGTAAAAACTAGTGCTCATGAAAGCAGCAGGTGTGGTGGAGGGGATGGTGCGGTGCGTGAGGCTGAAGCGGGACATTTGGCTGCAGGGGGAGGGGCTGTGAATTCAAATAAAATTGGAAGGTGATCTGATATACACGTGTCACATATTTCTGTGACAGATGGGAGCCCATGAGAAATGGCAAGATCTAATGTGTGTCCATGTTGGTGTGTGGGCACATTTACTGACTGTGTCAGGTCAAAGGAGGACAAAAGGCTTAGGAACTCAATAGCCAATTGGTTTGATGGACAGCAGACATGGATGTTAAAATCTCCACAGATCAGCAGAGTATCATATTTTGGCATTAGATCAGCAAGTAAATCAGAGAAATTTGTAATAAAATTCCTCATTATGCTTAGGTGGACGATAAACCACAGCACACATGGACATACAAACTGCACCAAAAGTAGTTGTAGCTCAAAGCTACTGTAATTTCTAGCTGGTGTAAGCGGCAGATAATACTCCAGACCGTGGCTGGGCTCTCACAGCGTACTGTGGAAGGAACAGCCCGGTGGGAGGAGCTCGGAGAAGGTGCTGTTGTCACCTGGTTTTTGCCAGGTCTCCGTGAGCAGGAGAAATTCCAGATGAGTGGAAATCAGATCGTTCATGGTAAAGGTCTTATTTTTGAGCGATTTGATGTTCAGGAGGGCTGTACGGATAGGTGCGCAGCTCCCAATCAGCTGTGCAGCGAGACTGACCAGGCGGAGATTCCCTGGTACACACTCTGGATCCGAACTCTTGACTTTGGGAATGGTATACAGACCAATATCCAGTGACCGGAAGGTCTGTGGGCAAAAATGCCTTGTTGATCCCAGAAAATTAGCTACAGATCATATCATCATATCATTATTATCATATGCTACTCTATACTGACACATGCTTATAAGGTACACTTGGTGGGTGTGAAGCTTATTGGCCTCACTGATTACAACATATGGAGAAACACTGGTTGTAATGAGGCCCGGATGCTAATGTTAACAGTTAAAAATAATGTCTTCTCTGGCTTCAGCTCAGGTACATGGGGTTATAATATAGGCTTGACTGTCTTCCAGGAACTATTATGTGATGCTGCTGAGTTGATGAGGCCAAGTGCGGTGTCTGCCAGCACTGACACTGACACTGCTGCTGTGGGAAAGATGAGATTTGTTCGAAACGCATCCAACACAAATGTGAGCTACACTGTTGTGACCTTATCGAGATCATTATCCTGATCAAGCATTTCAAGTTTTTTAAAACAGTATATTGGTTCTCAATCTGTGGTGCAACTACCATTTGTGGCACTTTCTGGAGGTCTTCAGCAGTTCCTATATCTAGTTAAGGGAGCATCGATTTGACTGAGTTTAGTCATGGTCTATATTTGGTTTAGTCCTGACCTGGTTTATATCTAGTTTCAGTTCAGTATAAAATAAAATGTAATTTTGGAAAGATGGCTTGACATGGGTAAAATAAAAATGGAGTAGTGCATGTCAAATCAGGAATGAAAAAGTCTAAAAATGTTGAATGTTAACTAAAAAAATCTTGTGGGTTTGTACCAGCATTAGTTAGTTAGCATTAGTAAGCGATATATATGTCAGGTTTGGATTTTAAAGAGGGGACTATTATGCTAACATTTCTGAGATTATTTTTACCACGATATCTTATTCTTCTTAACCTTTATTTATCCAGGTAAACTGTTTGAGAACCAATTCTCATTTACAAACATGACCTGGCCAAGAGGCGGCAGGAATAAATAGAGACACACTGTACAACTGTACTTAGACATAC
>JAVQKC010022681.1:0-31566 GCA_036025475.1 Philypnodon macrostomus | reverse complement strand
AATCTAAAACTGAATGTTTATATTGTAGATCTTAAATGTAAATATTCTAAAGTGCTGATGGAACTGTGTGAAAACTGTACAATGGATTGACTGAGAAATTATTATAATTTACCAGAAATAATTTCACTCACCATTTCTTGGATGACTGTGGCAAAGGAGGAGAAAAAACCTAAAATGTATGGACTAAACACAAAGGCTAAAGAAGTTAGCCCGACCTGTAGTTCAACGGGAGACGGAGTGAATGAGCGGACGTCCCGATGCCAGATGGGCTGTCCCAGGATGGTTTATGGATTAAGGGCTGTGTAAAGACAGCAAAAGTACAGGATCAGTTTCAGTGTATCTTTCCAAGCTGCCAAAACCCTTATGGATGCCCTGACAGTCATTTAAAAAATGTGCAAACTGTTGATTCTTTCAGGCACATAGCCAGCAGTGGTCTGAAGTGAGTGCAGCTCTAAGTCCAACTCTAAATCCTGTGGATCCCTCTGAGCCATGAAGGAACACCTGCAGGACACCTGATACAGTAGACCTCATCTGTCTTTGAGCCACATTAGATACAGCACTATCACTACACATTAACACCTCATGAACCACTGCTTTTACTTTTACTATTTTTCTCTGCCTCAAAAAAAATCCCTAAGGGGATAGTTACAAAACTATGATGTCTGACGTTTATAAATATAACTCTTACATAATTTGATCCAATTGACTTACTAACAATGTCAATGTAAAATCTAAAAGTTGTAGTAATGTAATTTGCAGCTACAGTAGATGATGACAATATTTTCAGGAACCCTAGACGGTACCTGTTCTTAATTTAGGCTGTCCATCATGCACTTATACAGCATCTCACATGACTGAGATGAGGCAGTCCCTATAACCTTTGTTATTCTCACTTCTTTGTGCTCATCTCATCGGTAAAACTTGCAGAACCCTATCCCCCGGTCTATGAATAGCTGGACAGGATGAGGGAATAACAATAGCAGAGGGCTATAGGGTGTTCCCCTGCATCACACACTTGGAGAGAGCCACCTTTGGTTCATCCAAGTCCTTTATCAAATATTCAGGTGCTGTCAGTCAGCAGGTGGGGCACAGACAGAGCCGGATGGTCTTTTCACAGCTATTGGAGACAGCAGTCTGTTGTATACTCAGTGTCACACAATGCCACTGTAACTGTAAATACTGTGCACTACACACAAAAAAGATGAGTTATGAAATTGACTTTTATTATTTAGACTCATTTATTTATTCAAAAATATTGTAATATTTACACAAAACAGAGTCAGTCAAAAGTAAACATATTTTCACTTGAATGTGTTTTGTTTGAGTACTTCATCACTTTTTGGCAGTTTTTGCTGCCTTAAAAGGACATTCATATTAGGATATTCATTGAACTGCTTGCCATATTATCCATAACTTGTGCACTATTTGTGCTCATTGTCAGCTCATACAGCAAAATGAACTTAATGAAATTAGTCTTAGTCCACTTTGAACAGGTTTTGCAGGATTGAGTTCACATTGTTCTGCAGGGATTAAGTCTTTCAAAGGCTCTTCATGCGAATTTGTTAAGATGACAGGGAAAGGCCTGAGATGAGGAGATATCACACTCCCTTCCACTACGGCTCTTTTGTGCAGATTTTGGGATTAGTCACCAGATATAGGAGATACTAATGACTCCTGTTCAGATGAATATTACATGTCATCATATAGCCTCTGGTATCATTTTATTTCCACACCCGCCTCATAATGGAGCAAAACTGGATTCCCGGAACTGTCAGGGCCCTATAAGTGGAGTTAAGTCCTGTCAAATGAACAAAAAGGAAGAAAATATATTTTGCGTGGTCTCTCTTGGCGATAATGTTTCAGTTGACATTCTCTCTCGATACACCTGAGACAGGTGACTTTTCGCTGCCAGAGGATTATCTGTTATGGCGTTTGAAGAGGTGCCTATTGTGTGCAGCCAGGAAAATTAATAACCAAAGAGCTGGCATTGCTACAGGGACAGACACAGCTAGTGAACTGACATGAAGACAATATTGGCTCATCCTAATATATGAATAAGTAAAATAGTGCAGACGTTTTGGATAGGAGGCTTCTGGTTGGGTTATGAATATGTGATTGGGTTTCCAAATTTGACTTAATAATTTAGAAGATAATTGGCTCAGCTTAATTGCTGGTGGAGCATAAAAGATTCAAGGTGGCTCTTAAGTGCAGCACATCAGGCGCCACTTATAATGATGACAGATGGCTGTTTGTTGGCGTGGGTGTCAGGTGGATGCCTTTGTCATATTCACACTTCCCCTTGTTAGGAGACAGATCATGTTTTTCCTCCCAGAGCGCTACAGCGTTTCTCTTTTTCATTGGCCAACTGTGACTATGGTGAATTATTGAGCTGATCAAGTGCCAACCACTGGTCCTCTGTCAGTTTCCACGTCAGCTGTTTTGTTTGGTTTCCTTTGAACTAAATCAGCCTAATCAAGTACTTCATAGAAAAAAGCTTAAGTTACTGGCCAGAGCACAAGTGGAACATTTTCGTAGCAGTGCTAAAGGTTACATAAGCTTTTATTAGCTGTCTGTGTCAGGATGCACAAAAGGTCAGTGCTGTCTTTTCTGTCACTCAATACAAATAATAATGGATAACAATGTGGTAATAAACAAAGCAAGAGATGGGACTTAAAAAATCAACCATTGTTTGCAAGGTTTGATTCTTCAATACTGTTGCCCATGGTTTGATTATTACATATCAATCATCTAAAATATTCTAGACACACCTTTGAGAAAAGTTGGCATTAGGTCATTTTCTAAATAAAGACATATTATGCAGTTTTATCTTGTATATGCATAGTATATCTATTGCTTCTCAGTGGCAGCTTTATGCAATCTAAATCTCTAGCTTCACATTTCTTCAATGTGAAGCTTGAGTTTCAAGTGGCACATATTTTGCCATCAAATGCACAAATGGCAGAGAGCCCAAAAGTTAAATCTAAATGCAAGAATTGTCACTAACACATGACAGTATCCAGTTTGGTCTTAGGTTTCATTAAGAGTGTTCCATTTTTCAAACACTAATCACAAACACATTCAGTATTAAAAGCCCTTGATGATTTGCTGCACACGCCGTACACACACCCAGCATTACTCCGTGTTGAGTATTTTATACATTTCCCTTCTCTAATTGCCTAATAATTTAAGCACACTTAAGTGAGCTCATTAGCTGCGTCTGAAGACTTAAGGGGGAAACACCTGTTCATTTACTTAATGAAGTCCAAAAGCGCTGCACTGTGTTCAGAGCCATGAAAATAAACCATACATAGCCCTCTCAGGACATGAAGACCCTCAGTGGTGCCCTAAGGTAAATATCAGCTTTTATATGCTTTTTGTTAATCGACCTGTAGCAGCTTTGTGAGACTGTAAATCAAGTGTTTCCTTCCTCTGGCCTTGCACTGAGAAATAAAGGAGGGATTCATGAGGCCTGGGGCACAGGGAGAGTTTTGATTAAAAAATAAGGTAAACATGCAACTGGGCCCAACTTGGATTGTATTAATGGGGTTTGGGTGAGACAGAGAGCTGCTGATGTGTGTGTGGTAAGTGCTGGCAGGGGGCACACAGGCAGGTGCTCACAAACAGCAGTACGGCGTTAGACCGATATTAGAAGGACTCAGTTGCAACAGTGCTGGTAATCAATGTATATTTATTGTAAGAGATTTTATAGTCAGTTATATACGTTCAAAGTTCAATTTTAACTCACTGAACTCAATACATGGCAAGCCCAGCAAAAATCTATTTGGATACTATAAAACATAATGATTTTATGACTATTCATTTAACCGCAGCAAGTGTCCTGGATATAAGACAGAAATAATGCTTTATCCCAACATATATAATTATACAACTGATTATGTTACACTAATTGAAATCTCATATGTTTAAACTGTTCATCTTTAGAGAGTCGACCTAGTGGTTCACAAGACCAATGGAATATAGTTCAAAAGTTACTGACTGTTTCCAGACATCTGAATTACTGCCCAGTCTTCTGTCAGCAATTATTATTTAAAATAGGTTTAGTGTCTAATACTAAGCCAGTGCTTGTTAGGCACAGGCCAACTGCGTTCAACACTGGTGAGTAAGGTTAGTAAAGGTTTAACTAGTGCACTAATGTATTAGATTAGGTCATGGGTGTCCAAACTTTTGTCATTTTAAAATGAGAGCGAAAGCACTTCTCCTGTTTTCCAGCGGCTCACGTTTAGACTTTGACCCACCAGTTAAGAACCACCGATTATATTATATATAATATACATTTATTCTGTTGGAAATTCAGACTGACATTTATTTTAGATTGTAAGTAACATAATTGTCACAAATGGGACAATAAATCAGATTTGAAAGTAGTAGTAAATATATTAAAATAACTAGAAAGCCACTTAAATTCTAACCTTGTGCTGCAAGCTGGATTCTCGTGAGATTTCTAGTTTTCCAGATTGCTCCCACAGATCCGTCTGCTCGACACCACTGGTGGTGCCAACAGTATTGCCGTGAGTAGGTGGGCTTTAGGTTTGCTGAAAACAAGCCTTTTAGCAACACATACTATTGATTAGGACGCTGAAAAACATACTGTATGCTGCTATATTTTTACTAAAACAAAAAATGATCATTTATTAAATGAATTTCCTCATTTAGCAGTTCTTTGTTTGGCTACGTGTTATCAGTCTGAGTGCCACCTCTTTTCAGATGCTTTCTACAGGAACAGTCCCAGATCGAGCTGGCACTTAAATTCTGCTTAAAGGCCAAATGCAATACCTTTTATTTTTTTAAACCGAGGGCTGAATTGAATCTGGCCAA
Organism: Philypnodon macrostomus; assembly: GCA_036025475.1. NCBI lineage: Eukaryota > Metazoa > Chordata > Actinopteri > Gobiiformes > Eleotridae > Philypnodon > Philypnodon macrostomus. Next base: position 26,730 of record JAVQKC010022681.1, on the reverse strand, counting down.
GTGCCATGACTGGCTCCCGGGCCACGCTTTGGACATTAAGATGGACACAAAGTGCAATGAAATGTAAATGTCTCTGCTAATGTGTCATTCATTTACTCGCTGTGTTCATGGTGCGTTTGGCCAATGGATAAAGGCTGTTTTTGAGTCTGTTAGTCTGGCTTTTCAGGCTGCTCTTTTTACCTCAGGCCAGGAGGGCAAACAGTTCATGTCCTGAGTGAGTATTGTCTTTAATTATGTGTTTTGGCCCTGTTGAGATATCTGGCGTTCTTCCACAGATTGCAGGGGGCAGCCAATCATTTCTTCTGCTTATTTGACGACTTTCTGAAGGGCCTTTTTTTTGTCAGCATAGAGCCCTCTGCATACCAGCCATTTATGCAGTATGCCAATGCAGTATGTGGAGCGGTAGACTGTTGCCATCAGGTTTTGTTGCAGATGCTTTTGAGCAGTATGTCTGGTTTAGTAAGATACTTTTGTACTCTTGTTGCATCCCCAATTACAAAACAAAAGAATTCATAATCCTATTCTCTAAACAGCATGACATACTTTCAAGATGATGTTTATTTAACAGATATAATTCACGTACATTTGTTTCATGTATTTTTCTTACTTTAAAAACAAAATGAAATCGCGTGAGAAGAAACACTTGTGCGTGTCTTAGGGTTAGGGTCAATTTTTGTCAGGTGCCAGTTCCAGGATGGACTTGGCCACCCTCGCCTGCGCTCTTTGCTCTTACCTCGGCCTGTGCTGGAAACCCAAGATGGTTAGCCACAAAGGGCTGTGTAAAGGATCTCGCCCTTCCCTCTCAGTCGAGTAATTAACCCGCCTCTCACCTCCCTGTCCAGCAGCATCCCACAACAGGCCCGCTATCAACAGACACTTCACACAACAGCCTGCGCCCGGCAACACGACACCATTCTTCTTTGAGGCTTTCCTTCGCGGCACTTCTCTTTCCAAATTACGACAGTCTGCCTCAGGGCGTGCTCACGAAATGTCATCACATGCACTAATAGCCCCGCGGCTCGATTAAAACACAGTATGACACAGTGCTGTGAATTAGTAGCTACTCCTAAGTGATTTCATATGTTATTATGTGGAGCAGAAAGAAAGAAATGTTTCTTGTTTTGCAATTCAAGCAGCTGACGTTGGTATAAATCACAGGCTCCACTCTGTCCATAAGACATTTTCAAAGTAAGAAAACATTAAAGAGTTATTAAATTTTAGTGGATTTTCAATACAGGTCAAGAAATGGAAATATAATAAACAGCCAATAAAAGCATGAGTCCGTCTTTGGCCCAAACATGACAAAGGCAGCTCCTAAATCAGACAAGAACAACTCAGCCTTGTTCATAAAGCAAGCCACATATAAAGCAACTGGTTGAAGTTTGGTGAACTGTCAGGCCACTCCAGCACCTTTATTTCCATCAATAATTTCCTCTCGGGCCGATGACCCTAGAGCCCTTCTGCTTTTGATTAACACTGCCGCAGACCAGAAGTTAGGCCTGCAGCAAACTCTGAAAAAGTCACAGCAGCCAGCCTTTTCCACACTGCCCACATTGTGTTGGACAGACAGAGGAATTCAAACGTCACCTTGCATTATATCAACGCTCTCGTGCCGCTCGATACAGCATCGCTACATTTTCCAACCGACAATTTTTATCCGGTAAAAGAACATTGTCTGTTACTACCGAGAAATGACCCAAGCACTGTCTTTGCACATTTCTTTCAAACATTTCAAATCCGAGGCGCTGTTGCTGCACTGTGTCTCAGTCTCGCGTTGGACTATATATTGTTGTTGGCTGGAGTGGCAGGGTGGCGTTGTGATTGGTGTCATGGGCCTTTAGCTGGAGTGTCTGGGCTCAAGACTGTCTGACAAAGACTTCACCCTCCTGGGGAGCCACTGTGCCAGGTACGCATTTCTACCTAAGTGCACTGATGCACATTGACATTACTGTAGAAAATGCTGCTGCACAGAATCACATTAAAATCTGTTTAGGTAAATATTGTTTGTTGCATTTTTGTAATATAACTATCATTTTTACTTGTTGAGTTAAATGTAATGGAGAAGAGATTGTGTTATGTCAAATCAATATATTCATATATTTATTTGAGGATTAGCTGTGGCTTCAGCCAATCACGCAATATATACATTTTATACAGAAAACCAATCCATATTCAAACACTTGTAGCACTACCAGATGGATAGTGGAGCACTTGGTGTGGTTAGACCAGGTATGCCTCAGTCATTTGCAAACAATGAACACAAGTTATAACATATATTATATATTATTAATGATTCAAAATGAATCACTATCATCCCTGTGAAACAGACAGGATTCATTTTTCATGGTGACACTGGATGGAGGTCATTGTGTAGGAGGCCTTGTCTGTCAGCCAAACGTCTTTACCAAAAATAATCAGACATTTTGTTTTTGTTACTGAAAATATGTGTCTTCTATCAAAACCTCGGTGAAAGTCTCATCACCTCGAGGTTTGGTAATTTTTAATGTATGGTCACTTTAAATGTACCATTATATTTATTGTCTTTGGTCTGAGAATAGTATAGCTGTCTGGGCTCTTGTAAATCCCTTTGGATAACATGCTGTCAAGCTAAAACTAAGTCATTTTTCTTGATGTGACACTGCAGAGGTTCAGTGATCATATGCTCTCTTTATCCACATCATGAAGCTTGGTGCATGTAAAGACACCTGTGGAACAATTCATTTTCCAGCTTCTTTGTTCGCTCTGACAGGGCAGACAGGCCGCATATTTTCAGCACATTTGTCCCCTCAGAGACATGCACACCTGAAGCAGTCACTCATGGGTGTCAATAAAAACAGTCTGCTGCTGTGGATCACGCCAGCTTCACTCACTATTGTTTCTCGCCAAAGGCCTGAACGACAGACATTTCTGAGGCTACAGTCGGATGAATTTTCCAGTCTGACGTTCTACTCTGTCGTGAGTGAAATGGGACATAATTTGAGGTGTGGGTCAACATGGAATTAACATACTTCTCAAATCCAAGATGGATATGCCCCCTGTAATTAGCAACATGTCGGCTATGACCATTTTCTCACCATACTTTCCCATCCAGAAAATCCTCAGTGGAACATCAACAACCAGGGTCTCAAAGCACAGCAGCAACTCCTAAGTAGTCTTTTGAAAAGGCCAAAGTGTCATCTTCGGATAAATGCTATTTTCAGCCAACTGTAATGAATAGCACTTAAAAAACTGAATGGCTGCTGTATCAGGTGTTGTATAAGTATTTTGAGGAACAATGACGCAGGAATCACAAAGAAAAAAATGACAGGCCTTGAGTAATGACTTGTAATGGTTCCCCCTGCCCAAATTTCACATTAAGTCTTTTATGGTTATTTATCTTCAGCAGATGCGGTTAAAACGTGACACCCAACTCTGGTCCCACCCTGGAGTAGCTCTTTTGTTCGGGGAATGGCACCAGCCAGATTGATCTGCTAAAGGAGATAGCTTAGTGCTCAGGTGTTGGATCATTAGTACCATGCATTTTTACATTATGATATCACTATCATCTTTTATCAGGATCATCTAAACAGAGCGGTGAGACATGAAGTTCTCAGTTACCAGCAGACAAATGTTATGTGAAAGGAACATCTTAAGGAGCTGGACTTGTTAAGAGTCAAAAACAAAGCTAGAATCTGTGTTAAAATCACATTATCAATAACAATAACAATAATAATAACTTCCATTTATATAGCGCTTTTCAAGACACCCAAAGCGCTTTTGCACATTTTGTATTATTCATTCACTCTACAGTCACACCTGATGATGGTAAGCTACTTATGTTGCCACAGCTGCCCTGGGGCACGCTGACAGAAGCGTGGCTGCCAGTTTGCGCCTACGGCCCCTCCGACCACCACCGAACACCAATCACACAACCACATTCATTCATAGGCAATGGGTTAAGTGTCTTGCCCAGGGACACAACGACAGTATGTGCTTGGACGGGGGCTCGAACCACCGACCCTCTGGTTGAACGGCGAGCGCCTACCCACTGCACCACTGCCGCCCCAAGCCACATCAATTCACAGGATAGTGTACTCCAAGCCAGGATAGATAGAGAAGGTTGTTTCAAGAAGGGCATCTGGCATAAAAATGTATGCCAAAAATTAATAGTGTGGATATTGCACACTAGAAGGCATGATTTACTTAAAAAACTGAAAAGTAGTAGTAGAGAAAAGCTGTAGTCACACTCGTTCCAGTTTTAGCTCATGGACAAAACTTGCATCTGATTTCTGTTAAATCAACTTTTACACATTGTCTAAGAATTCTGAGACTATTTCCTAACTAAGATCACACGCCTCGGGCTTGTAATAAAAAAAAAATATTAGAAAGACTGCTACAATATTTTATATCCAGCAGCTATTTGACAGGCCTCGAGGTGTTCCTCTGTAGAATAGTAATCCTGTATTATTTTGATCCTCTTCAAAAATGTATTTGTAACTATATCGTTGCCCATTTTCACATTTTTGACTTTGAACTAGTGAATGAAATAGCTTGTCACAGTGTGCAGTATTCTTGAACATTTCTTTGAACTTCATAAACTGTCTTTGCTGATGTCATGCGGAATCTATGGAGCTATAAATCTCTCCAAGCCACACACAGCGCCTCGAGCGAGTAATATTTACAACTCTCATGTTATAGAGGCCTTCTCCTTTGACCCATAATTACCAGTTCTGTGTGATTTCTTTATCAGCACTCTATTATCCTGCCTAATTAGTTTGCAGTAAAGGGATATGACACAGGCCTTCAGCTATATTTCATTTTCCCAGCTGCATGTTGGCTCTTTAAGTGCTATTGAGTACAGCCCAGTGAAAATAGCATTCATCCATGGGCTCTAAAGAGACAGACTTCGAGTTTTGTGTCCCTCTTTTTCAGAATCGGTGCTTTTACTGGCAGCGTTTCTCAGCAGACCGACGCACTATAAATATGACCCGACTCTGAATGGCCACATCCTTCAACCGAAAATAAATCTTAGGCCTTTGAGCTGGAGCAGACGCACACTACAGGGACACAGAGTTAATCCTAAGCACCCCACAAGAGGCTTCTTATAATCACACACTTTTAGGAGTAATTATTTCATTGTTACTAAATGAGATCTTCACTCTGACACTGGACGCAATAGCATTTAAAATTGGTTCCCAGATAAAGCAGCAAGAAAATTGGACCGTAATACCCCGCCTGTTCGGTATGCTGCGTTCAAAAGTTTAACCGTATTTCTCATTTTCTCTTCATTACTGCTCATGTTTCTCATATCTGACAAACTGACTGTGTGTGTGTATTTAGTTGATTTGATAGGAACATCTACAATAAATAGATAAATCATTATATCATAATGTGTGTAGCCATGGCTAATATGCATCAATTTGATCATCACAACTATCTTACATTACAGTAAATGTTATTAATCTAAATTTTGCTTTTCATTTGTTTTCTTTTTGCTTTTAACTGGGAAACTGGGAAAGAGAGACCACAGGGAGTCATTGGGAAAACCATCATGAGCTGGATTCAAACCCACTATGTCCCAATATACCTTACTGACACATTTTATATTTGTTTTCCTGAAATGCCAGAATCAGACCAATAATCATGATTCAACTTGAATGTACTGAATAAATATATATATATATATATATATATATATATTTTGTTTATATAAATTATTTTACATTTCCCTTGCTGATAATCCTCCATTGTTCCGCCTCTGCACTGAAGCCCATCACATGAGTAGACTGAGCCCTGCCTACTCCCAGCACTTTGTGGGTCTGGCACAGTGCACAGGTGGAGAAGGGACAACAGTAAGTGGCTAATCATGAGGGTGTTGGTTCAGTTCTGCCTGCACACAAAAAGAAACCCCGGCCCACAACTACTGCCTTTTTACCAGCGTCTCCTGTGTGGTTTTTGGAGACTGTCACTGCCCTGTTTCAACGATGAGAAGAACAGATGCGAGAAAAGAGTATTATAACATTTTAGTTTCTGAGTAAATACTTGCCAATTGAGCCGAGCAGCTCAAGTTAATGCATCTGTAATAGTGGTTTATGGATATTGCAAAATAAATACTTGGGCATGCTATGTACACTCACTAGCCTTAAGTACATATTGTACCGAAGGGAGTGTGTGAAAATCCCAGATCAGCGGTTCCTGAACTACATCAGTCTATGCCACATTCAGTCACTTTAATCACCTCCTCCACCAAGCTCCATCTGAAGCTTGATTTGTTATTGAACTTGTTTTGAACTGAGCAGCTGAAGAGGTGTGCATAATAAAATGGCCAGGAAATGTAACTGTTACATACAAAACTCAATAACACCCCTAATCCTAATAACACTGCAATTTATAATAAGGAGTCACTAGGAGAACGAGTACACAAATGTAACACAACTCAACACTGTCAAAAGCCTCACCCCACAGATGCATAATGCCTGCCATGATATTCTTTCCTTCCGTCTGTGTTGTAAGTGTCTAAGCTGGAAACGAGCTGCGGTTGTTTTCTTTGCAAAAACACCTGTCTAAACAGCAGCACAGCCAAGGGCAAATCTAGCCTGTCAACATCAGTGACAGCTCTTGACAAAAATTCTGCCGAGACAATTCCTACAGACGTCCAGTGAAGCGAAACAATGCACGTGCGCTGGAATGACCCCAGCTGCCTGCCTGCCCCTCCTGCCCCACACTGCAGCCTTGTATGTGGCAGGTCTAGACCGTGACAGTGAACACACTTGGATGAAGATTAAATGTGTTTCACATATTCCGGTAAAGGTGTCTGTTTTGTTTGTCCGTGTGGTTTCAAATGCACTTAATCCTCCTCAACACAGGAGCGGTGTCAATGACTCTTACAGTCGTGTGGAGGCAACAAAGGCCTGGACAATTTAAGTGATTAATTAATACGGCTTACAACCATTTATAAAGGCATTTGTATCATCTGTCTAGAGTGGATTTAGAGGCTGTTTCTGTGAAGATTTACTGAACAAAGAGCAGGTAGCTCATTAGCTAGCTTAGACTTAGGTGGGTCTGTATAGAGGGGGATCTCTGGGTGGTCAAGTTTCAGGCCTTATACTTAGATTTCAGCACACAGATGCCCAATCTGTTATGCCCTCATCAGTTATAGTGCGGTTCCCATAAGATGAGCTGCCGTAGGGCTGGTTCCTATAGGTTTGTGTTATTGTCACCGGATGAAAAACTGCAATGAAACTGAAGCCAGAAGGCAATGTACTTCACTGCAGAAAACAAAACCTGAGTAATTAGAGCCTGACAAACTTTACAAAGATTTTATTTAGGTAAAGGACCCTAGGTTTTAAAACCATGTTAAGGATACAACACAAAATCTGTACCATTGAGCATTTTTATTTTGAAGCACGTATTACTGTAACAATGTAAAACTGTACATTCCTATTCATGATCTTAATAGAACTCATCTTCACAAACAGAAATAATGCAGGTCTTTAACAGAAAGCTTAGCTTATTTTAACTATACAAATACACACTGTACACATATGGCATTTATAGATTACATAAGCAGATAGATCAGATGTCATTGTGTCAGCAATGTATGAAAGATCAGTCCTCAAGACACAAGAGAATAACGTAATATACACAGCGTTCTCCCACTGTACACCCTTGTACTGTATAACCTCAATGCCCAAAAAGTTATGACTCTCGTGAAATGTGAAAACAAGACGCAATCATTTTACAATTTTTAAAAATACAACATCATATTGATGACACATTTGACCATTTCATAAAAGCAGCAACGCAGGTTTTGAAAATATTTAGTTTTCTTGATAGTGGTATTGTCTTTTCAAACTTTGACAGAGTGTCACAACTTTTTGGGACTTTTTCATTTATATATGTCCACGCTGACACATTTTCCACAATCCTCACTCAGTCACTGGAATCCAATAATAGAACAATAACTGAATGATTTGAATAAAATGTGCCTAAAACTACACATAATCATTAAACATACAAGCTTCTGATTGGCATTGATCACATAAAACCATGTTGTTTTTTTTCTGTAAACTGGTCGCAACGCTAAAATCTATCTCCCTTTAAATATCTAGTGGCACATTTCAGTAATCCTAAAATTCTCAGATCAGCTGCAGATTTACTGAAAAGCCAGCTTAATACTAAGTATATTTAATATAATATATCCAGTATTTATGCCTTGCCTAGATATTAATAGTCAAAAAAATTGATAGCTGCACGTTAACTTTAAAAAAAAAAAAGGTTCCGTTTACTTTTTGGTGAACCACCCAAGAAATCATTCCTGGTAAATATCCGAAGTACAGGCCAGGCCCTTGAAAACCACACAGTCTGTTTTTCATCTCATCAACTGGCAGTACACACGTCTCACCGGTCACTATGAGAGGACGAATACTGACTGAATATTTACACCCTTTATTTTTTTACTTTTTGGTGTTTTTGGCCATCACTGCAGCACACACATGGAGCTTCGAGGGGGGTTGACTGTCCGGGCCACAGAGTCCTGGCTGTAGTTCACGATATCTGCCTTTACCACGCGCTAGAAGACATAAGAAAACATTATTAGCAATGCGATTAAATAGAATATTGCAAAGACAAACTATTAACAATGGCTAAATAATAATGTTCAATAGGACTCTCTGTAACTATGGAAGAATACATTGAGGCTACACTACGCATTTACAATATGTCTAATGGGGTAACTATCTATTGTCCATATAGCGAGATATGAGACATGACTTAGAGACTATATCATTTATGTATTTAATAAAGTAGTAAAGTAAGTAAATGTAATACTGTTAGACGAGGAGTCACCATAGTCTTTTGAATTAATATGCTACAATCTGTAACACACTGTAAAATGATATAGTAGAGGTTTTGGCACTTAAGTTGAGATCTGCAGTGATTTAAAACTGTGGTCATAATGTTTGCGCACTCCTGCCCCAAGCCAGACGGGAGGCAGGAGGAGGTCAAGCCAGAGCCATATCTGTTACCATCATGAAGGTTTTTCTTACAGCGTCATTCTACTTAGTCAGCAAACTGCACATAACATGGAGCCAGCATTAAAGTTACTACACTACTACTACCTACTATCAAGACATACTCAAGACTATTGCACAGAACATATTTTGCTTTTCTGGGGAATCCTTTCATCTCTGATTGGGCCTTCGTCCTGTGGGTAGTCCACTAGGCTAGCCTTCACGATCCTCTGAGCAGTATTGCAAGCATGAATTTGAAAGAAGAAACAAGACATGGAGAAAAAAAATCTAATGAAGTGCAGCAACTGGACAGAAAAGGAACAGAAAAGCATGGGTTGTAGACAAAGAAAACTGAACAAGGGATGTGAGAAACAGACATAGACATAGTGGGGCATGACGTAATGGTGCAAAGAGGCCTACTGCCAAACCAATATGACATCATGTGAGACTAGAGACAAGCTGGATTTTAAAATTGGAAAATAAACCATGACGTATAATTGTACACTTTGGACTGCTCCAAATCTGCTCATAAACAAGTGAAAATGACCATAGATACAACTGTGGAGAAATGGTTGAACCACTGTGTAGAAGTTAATATCATGACTTGGATTGGCGTAGCGTTAAACCGTTTTTTTGGATCATTAAACAGCTCTTTTTCCAGGCAGAGGTCACCGTTACATTGAGTTATTGTCCAGTACTGCTTTGGCTATTCCTGCAATGCTGCAAAAGTCACTTAGATCTTTATGTATGTTTAATAAAAAAATATTGCTGATTTGGTGCCTCAGATTAGGTCATCGACTGAAACCCTAAAGCAACCTAGTAATTGATTCCCATAATTTAATTGTAATTTGATTGTACTTTGTATGAAACCTTCTTTTAGACTGAAAAACACTGAAAAGTACTTCAATTATTCCATTTACGGAAGTACCATGTTAGAACAACAATACACACAACACACATAGATAATGTGTGCTCAATATACTGCTTTTTTTATTAACTGTTGACTGGTACTATAGGTTTTAAGATGAACCCAAATGCATTCTGGTTGCAGAGGACCACATGGCTGAACCCTGGCCCTGGTTGGCAGTGTGACAAACAAGGTGCCGGAGCCGGAGTCGGAGCCAGTGAGTGATACAGGGCCTGGCTGTCTGATCTCACACAGGCCCATGACAGAGAAGACCGTCAGGTAGATATAATGCTGTCAGGGGTCACCACCTCCGTGTTCCACTCTCTAAACCTGACAACTGATAATGAGACTTTGCTGGCCGAGGGCTAAACCTAAATCCATGACCTGCTCAGAGTGACGTCTCAATAGATCAATACAACTCTGTCAGCAGGACATTATTTTACATGTGTAATATTCAAGGTTCAGACAATGTTTTCCACAACTTTTTCACGACTGTGAGCAAAGCTAACATGTGAAAAAACAATAAAAAAAAAACATAAACCTATTACAGTGTTTTTCACAATCCATGCTGAAAACTATATATAAATATATAACCATATAAACCCTGAATGTCTATTAACTTATAATACATAATAATAAAGCTACTCCATTTGTGTCATTATTATTATATAATAAATTGTATTTTCTCTACATCACGAGGAGTAGTACGCATTATACACAAAGGTTTTAATACACCACATTGCTCTCAACAATTACTATTATGTTATGATTTAAAAAAATATATATTTTTAGCATTGTACAATGTTGGTCTTTTATATTTAGACAAATCAAAGTAGAAGTGTGTATAGATTGCATGTTAGAGTTATCAGATGTTTCTGCTTGCCCCTGAAGAGCACATCAGAACCAAGCACTCAGCTCCTCTGATAGACCTGGATTAAAAACACTTTACTGACACTGTTTAAGGGGAGGAGTGGAAGAGGGCTGGAGATAGACAGCTCCATTAGCCGCTGGTCATTCTCAGTTAGTCGGGGGTTGTGTTGGTGATGAGACAGGGGCTTGAGAATTTGCCTAGTCCTTTCCTTACTTGCTTGCTTGCTTTTCCTTCCACGAGAGTCCTGACCTCTGTGTAGCCTCCACGCTCATCATCCCATACCCAGCCAGTGTGGCTCCATGCGGCCATATCAGAGCCAGGATTAATGCCTCTGGGGGAGGTGACCCTGTAAATCCTACAGCTGCCAATATTGGGTACTTTGGTCTGGTGGGCAAGAGGAGGCCAAATAAATCTGACCACTAACACTAACCCTGTCACTCGTGCAATGGCCTACCTTTAACCCCTGACTTCACGCATTAATGTGCTCAATGTGGACCTATATATTTACAGATGGTCAGCGTCTCAATCAGGGTAAATGCAACAAACTCATGTTTACACTAGAAAAGGTCACTTACAAAGTGTGGTCATGGGAAAGGTTCATCTGAGGCCGTAATGGTGTCTTCATTATCAACAAGACTGACTACAACATTTTGCTTCAGAAGCTTCTAAAATGGCCTTCTGTAATATCAAAAGCCATTTATTTTCTTGATTGTGTACAGCTCTGGTTAAAATCTAGTGTTGGGGAGTTGAGTAATAAAGCAACATTGGCATACATAAAGTGTTAATGTTACGCTGTGCCATGAAGTAAAAAGTAGGTCACATTAAATTGACAAATATTGCAGACTATGCACAGAACTTTCCAGTGACTTGTTTTTTGGGTTTTTTTATGCATATTTTTCAACCATTTTAACACATAGATTTTCCATTGTTTTGTAAGCCTTCTGACTGGTTAGACAAATGAATGAATGGAACCACAAAGACCTTATATTTGATGTCTGACCTGTGACTGCTCTATCTCTGCTTTGTTGAGTTTTACACCAATAATCTCAGCAGCCAGTCTTTGGAAGCAGAGATAGGCCTGTAAAAAAGAAAGTATAATTAAACTATTAACAATATTCAGGTTAAACGTAATAACAGCATTTTACTGGTTACTTACAGAGTCACCTGTCTTGGCTGAAACGAACTGACTGAGGAGACTGTTCTCTTGGCAGAAACGCTGGTGTTTGTCAGCCTTCACGGTCCGCATGTGCTCCAGGTCGACTGTGGATCAGAGACAGTGTCAGGTGACAGAGATAATTAGGTAGATTTATACAATTGTTATTCACAGACTCTTGCAGCCAGCCATCTGAATATAAACACAAGAGATAACCGTTTATACTTGTGCTAAGATGGTAGTGGTCTGTCTAGTGTACAAGGATGGTGCATCTGAAAACAAACTATAAATCACTTTTACTCTACATTTTGTATTTATGAAGAATAGGTTGAGAATTTATCTGTTAGGTGACCCAGAGATGTCAATGGGAGCTCATAAAAAGCCTGATACATTGACACATTCCACAATGAAAGCCTAGGACTTGTACAGTTGCACCCTGAAGCCATGCACCTCTGTTTGACCTGAATTCAACAAACCAGTCCAGCTGAGGAGAGAGTTAAGAGACAATAGGTTGATGACCAAGGACTTGGGGCTACAGTCAAAAAAGGGAGATTAGAGAGATATATACATATACTGTCTATACATACATATACATATATATGTACATACATACATACATACACACACATATATATGTACATACATACATATATACACATTATATGTACATACATACATATATACACATTACATGTACATACATACATATATACACATTAAATGTACATCCATATATACACATTATATATGTACATACATATATATATACATATACATATATACATACATACACACAGTTTGGGGCTTTACGGTGCTGAATCAAGTCTAAGAACTAAGCATGTCACATTGGAATTGATTTAGCGTTGAGCTAGCATTCCTTTTTTTCACCATTGTAGAGGTGTCCCTGTGCATTGGACCACTGTGCACTGATACCCTGCGCTTTGCTTCTCCCCTTCCTCAATGTGAGGTCATGCAGGGGTCAGTCAGAAAGGTCACCCAGGGGTCTTGTTGCTGAAAGCAATAGCTGTAGCCTTTATTTCTGGCTTTGTGTGCAAATGCGGCAACGCCCAGTATCTATGTGTGTCTGTGGTAGCTAGAGGAGGTCAGGCTACTGTACGGTGTAGCATTTCGCTAGTCCCCCCCCCCCCGAGTTTTACTCTTTGTGTGAGGTTTCATTGAAGTTGTCAAGGATTTAGTCTGTTCTCATGCCCCTTGGAGTGTGAGTGTGTGTGTGTGCGTGTGTGTGCGTGTGCATGTGTGTGTGTGTGTGTGTGGGGGGGGGGCAATATGAAGCCAGGCACCGACAGAGAAAAACAAATACATTAAAAAAGAAAGAAATGCAAACATTGAGCTAATCCAGAATTATTAATATCTCAGTAAGTCATATGACCCAAATCTGTAAAGGGCAAACCCCAAAGACCAAAAATACATTTGGAAGGAATTATTTCAGACTAAAATGACTATTACCGTCATTATATGTGACATTTCAACATAAAGCATCTTGGGTAAGAGCAGACACTTTTACGCCTGCCCGTGCAGACCGTCATGTCTATGCTGTGCATAAACAGAGCTGTCTCATAGGCGTCAGCAGGTTATTAATTTCAGTCATTAACAGCAGAGGTACCATGCATGCTACTAGAAGTAAACACGGCTAATCCTTTGGATCCTGCACACTTGGGAAAGGTTATCAATCATGTGTCACCATCAGATTAGCCAACATTAACAATTGTTCAAGCAGGAGGGAAGCAAATTACTGTACAAGTACGTTAAACAACGTACAAATAATATTGAAACAATAAACAGTAACTATGCAAAGAACTGGCAGTACATAAAAGTTTTTTCTTCTTCTTGAAAGAAATACCTCATGTATTTGCATTTTCTCAGTAGACACTGTTGGCCAGGATAATACGAGGGTCCACATTCTCACAAGAGTCCAGCAGCATGTGGCATCTATCCGTAAAGACTGAGCACTAATCCCACCGTTTTAGTGTTTTGCTCCATTTTTCTCGCTAATGTACCCATCTCTACTTATCAGGTAAAAACAATCTTGCTTCGATGATCTGGTTTCCCTCTGCTTCTGTCAAACTGTACATCAGCTTAACAACCTTGAGGAAGTGACTGCAAACACGAAATAAACTGTTTAGGCCAAGGTGCACATAGAGATAGTGAAGATCATCATCTGTCTGGAGCCACGGCCCTCCCTCACTCCAGTCACCATCAGTGTTTATTTAAGAGCTCTGCCTGTCACTGCACTCAATTACAAGTCAACACCAAGATTAATATCTGCTGCAGAAATCAAGCTTTTAGCAAAAGTAATTGGAATATAGTGGGCCCTTTGTACACAAATGGGAACATTTCAATTTTGACAGAAAAGCTCAGGTTAGGATACAGATTTAGTAGCAATAGTGAAGGGACTAGGGGGTAATAAAGGTAGATTTATTACAGTATTACTCTGTACAGAAGTAGAAGATTTAGTAGTAGTATTTTAGAAACACCTTCCTCATCTATGAAATAAAGCCTCAAAATTACATTTATTGTGATATCAAGGAATGAACATAAGAATCAGACGTGTTTTTCTAATGTATCAGATGGCCATAGGCTGTGTAGATTTGCTACTGCATTGTGACTGAGGAAATACAGTATCCAGTATATCTAACTTTGTTTCACAGTAGTTTTTGGCAATGTTTAATATCATTTTTTGTCAGGCAAAGTTGTATTCTTACTTTGAAAAGTTGAACCTTGCGTCAACCACCACATATTGTCAGGAGTAAACAATAGACTAGTGGTTTTACTTCTGCAAACCAGTCTGAACACTACACTGGGCAGTGTGATCCTCAGTGGCCTTTTTAAAACCACACTGTGATAACAGAGACACCTACTTACTGTCCCGGGTCGGTTGCTGGGGACCAATTTGGACAGTTTACTTTGTGAGCTTCGGCCGGAGAATATGCTTGACATAACATAGTTAATTGCCGGCAGCCTCATTTTAAAGGGAGCGGGGCCTGTCGGCATGTGTGAACTGTGTGTGGTAACTGTGGCTGCGTACGGTGTCAGGGACTCAGGGCCCTAAAGGGTCATATCCCATTAAGTGAAAGTTACAGGGTTGAGCCTAATCAACCCCAGGGGACAACCTATCACTTCCAACATTACCTCACACTACGACTCTGTTAGGAGAGTTTGCTTTAGTTCCCCCTGATGACAACCATGAACCAATGCAAGCTGTATGATGAGGGGATTATCAATGCAGCTACAGTGCTATTAAAATATATACCCACAGCTTCATAAGACCCAATTCATTTGATTCACACTGACACATTAATAAAGGTTAGATACATAAAGTCACTTCAATAAGTGTTCAACTGTTTGTATTGTATATGCATTTGTATTCATGAGAGGATCCAAGGAAGACAAGCAGTCATTGATTTGGCAGCTAATGGGGATCCTAATAAAATATAAAACATAAATATGTATTGCATTACTCTGGAGTAAACAAAAATGACTGTGAATGTCATGGTATGATTTAGACAAAGCAAATGGTCTACAGATATGATAACATATCTTCACATAATTTACAAGCTACATCAAAAGAATAATATTACTGTGGTTGGTGTATTTGGTTAAAGTCCATCCATATATGGATGTGTAATTTTAAGGTTAGATATGGAGAAACCTTTACAACCCCAGACCCTCAGTAAAAGTATAATAAAGCCTTGTACTTGATATTTAATTGAGGTTGACATTGATTTATGTTTAACAACTCAAGTAGCTCATAAAACCAAGTCACTTGTGGGATCCATCTGAACCATTTAATCACAGAATCTTTGTTACTTCCAACTGCTCCAAGACTTGGCAGGAGATTGTAAGATATATATTAAGGTGGACACAACTGTATTTAAATATGAAGTATACAGTGGTTTTGTATCTTAAATTGCAGTTGCTAAGCTCTTAGTTCTAGTGAGTATGGAATAATGTAATTTATATTAACAGAGAAACTGCAAAGCAAAGTCTAGTCTGTTGCATTTGTCACTCCAAGGGGACTTTACATGCTTTTTTCAAAAAGTTAAACATTGAATTAATATTTAAGTGACGCTAGTGAAAGGAGTAACGCTAGTGAAAGGAGTAACGCTAGTGAAAGGAGTAACGCTAGTGAAAGGAGTAACGCTAGTGAAAGGAGTAACGCTAGTGAAAGGCGTAACACTAGTGAAAGGAGTAACGCTAGTGAAAGGCGTAACACTAGTGAAAGGAGTAACGCTAGTGAAAGGAGTAACGCTAGTGAAAGGAGTAACGCTAGTGAAAGGAGTAGGGAAATGGCTTTGCCCAATTAGAACAACTGTTTTAATGTAAGGAATGTGGAAATAATGTAAATGTTTAGAAACATGTTATTGTATTAAGGTAGAAACATATTTCTACATATTTACAAATTGAGTGCAGCTGTAGGCCGTTGCCATTAAGACATCATGTGTCTTCATATATCATAGTATTAAAGTCAGTTAAGATGATCATGGCAATGGAAAGTGTAGACACAGATGAAGTGCTGTTAGCGTGTTAGCACCGTGTGTTGCAGAGGGGAGCAGACCCGTGCAGCACTCCTCTGGGAATCCTGACAGAGACAGAGCACTCTTTGTGCTGAGGCGCCCCTGCCCCGGTGGCCTGAAGCAGGCCGGGACCGTCAGGGGACCTGCTTTCCACTAGGTCAGAAGTGTTCTGTCGACAACTCATTGATCACAGCTCATCTTGTCATTTGATCGTTCTTCATGAGAGGCTTGTAGACACACACACACGTGCAAGGCAATGTATAGACATTCACACTTTCAGAATAATCGGATACATAACAATAATCTATCTCTTTTCAGGGCTTGTAAAGGTGAGCGTCCAGCAGTAGCTATAGGGATAGAGTCAGTGCCATAGTAAAACACAGGGTTTGGGCCAGGCAGGCAGCTTTAACGGGCCTCGAGGACTCATGAAAAGTGAACAATTGGCCCAGCTCTGAGACGACCGCACAAGACGCTGCCCGGCTTCCACTGGCCATGTCCTCTGAGCTCTCCCGTCGCTGTTAAACTAAGTGGACTTTTATGGACGAGCAGTAATACATGCCTCTGTGAATCACCAGTGGTTTCTATGAGCTATAATAATACCGATAGGGAACACAGGGGAGCCCTCTTAATTGTAAGCATCTCATCACTATAAGTCTTTTCATAATTACAAAGTCTCCAAAGAAGCAATGATGCGTTGGGCTTGTCTATATATTCAACTGCGAACCACAGCAGTGAACTGTAACATGGAAAGTGAGTTCTGTGCAAGACTGCTTGAGTAAACAGCATCCAACTCTAAAATCTGAAGCAGAAGCAGTGTGCGAAGCCAGTGATGTAATAATTCACACCGCAAAAGAAATAGATTCAACCAAAAAAATAATGGAAAAACCATGCTGATATTTCATTTATAATATATACGCCGGTGGGTCCAGATCAATCGATTATTTACCCAGTCCTGTGTCAGCACGACCCCTTCCAGGAATTCCTCCATATCAATGTTGTGGAGCAGCGCAGAAATAAAGTCGAGAGCCTGACTATGATGAGGGTTCCAGGCTACACTCAGGTCAGGTGGCTAAGCTATGTTGTGCAATTCAAATGGCCCATGACCTACCACACAAGAAGGTATTCCAGACTGATCATCTACTGCATGTGCAACAATATTTGTTTTATGTCTTAAATGAATGAGAACTTTCTGTGTTTTGGAAGGCAAGGGGAGTCAAGAGGGATGAGTGCAATCAAACAGATTTTTGATTTTTTTATCATAATTTCCATTAAAAGATGCAAAGTGGCTATAATGTTTATATTGTGTCTTGAGAAATAACAACCTCACTGGTAATCCTTATGATATTGGAAATGACGAGAAATATCCACAGTCAATATCATATCACATTTTACCACTTCATTGTCTCAAGAGCGGGTGAATTCCATCTATCAGCACCTAGATCTTCTAATGGTTTGCAGATTTTATAAATAGATTTTATTCACTAAATTAAAACATATATATTTCATGGTAGCAGCACATCAAAAAAGGCAAAAGCTATAAGACAGTTTCTCACTGAAAAGGTTACATCAAAGTACATATGTTCAGCCTAATTCTCCATTTCCTATCTTTCTTCAACTGACTGCATGTCACTGCGGTCACTGAGACAATTTGATACACGCGTCTGACCTCTTACCTATAATAAACTATGTGGAGAAACAGGAAACACTGGATTTGCTGCAAACTGTAAACATTCCCCATCTTTTGCGAGGCATATACTGAACCTTACTGGGGCTCTATACTGTATTGTATATATAATGTTTTACAGTGTCTAACTTGTGGTCGAGCTCCTCGCGGTGCAACACAGACACTGCTGACGTGTTCATCCCTCCTATCTGGGGAGGGCCCGAGGTGCAGGGGTAAGAGTACTGGGCTTTTGTCCCACCACATGTCTATTGTGGCTAAACCATTCCCTTGGGGGCAATTAGGACCTTTTAGTTTGTTGTAAGAGGACCTAAGTACGAGTGGGTTGAGCCAGGAAAAACATTTTTGAGCTAAACCAAAAACAGAAGCGCATTGAGTTCCTCTGCACTCCTGGACTTCTGAACATCTCTCTATTAAGAAATGTGCAAACCTACACTGAACAGACAGGAACTGTGGCAGCTTTACAGGGGCAAGGAGGTGACGGGGGTGAGAGTGCCGGAGAGGGGGAAAGCTTCAGCTCCACCCGGGGCTTTGCCAACAGGGCAAACAACTCAAGACCAACAATGTTGGTGGCAAAGATGTACTAAAGAAAAGAGTATGGGAGATCCAGCAGCTGTTCAACAGCTTCAACTTTCAATGTCTGTGTGAAGTTACATGATGTGTAGATATGTGGTGAGGTCTGCTGTAATAAGCGGTATGCAAACACATGCATGTTGTTTAAAACAACAGAGACACAGCCAATGAAAAGACATTACTGTAGGTAAAAGCAGATATAGAAGTGTTAGCCTACATGTGTGAGAGATAAGCATTCAAAGCAGCTCTAAGTATGTGACTGAAGGCACCAGTGTGCAAAATCCTGAAAATTAATGTTTGTGTGTCTGAGATGGTGCAAAATAGAGCAGGGAAAAGAACATGTGAATCAAAGGAAGCAGAAATGAGAAGCAGGTAAGACACAACTGCTAAGATTTTGGACATGTGGAGACCTTATCTCCTGTCGAAGACAGCATTTCCCATAGCAGGCCTGAGTGACTCGCCAGTGAACAGTGTTAAAACCTCTGTGCACAAGCCATGAGTGATGAGGAGGGGTTAAGAGAAATGAACCCATTTAAGTCAACCAAATAAGGGCTGGACAAGCCCATGATGAATGCTCTTAGGCTCCAGAGACAGAGCTCTAGCAATGGAGCAATGGGAATGGCAGCCCTGGCAATCTCTACTTGATAAACAACACTGTCTAACTGTCAGATAAAACTGTAATATTTAGAGAGGTTATAGGATTCAGATTGGACAAATTTAAAAGTGTATATGTTGAAAAACTCAAGAAATGACCTACTATGTATATCTGTCTGTCAGTATTCATGCATTAACATGCCTATGGAGTTGCTTTCAACAACATTCACATTTGGATCTGTTAAAAATACACAGACAGTACTTATAAGAGCACAAAAGTGAAGAAGAGGATGCACCAAAGTGAAAAAAGGACCACTGGCTACACTGTAATAAACAGTAGCATTGTTCCATGACCCATGTGTTTCTTTACCAAGTGTGAGTACTGCAAATGTGAGATGTACTGAATGTCCATAATAATATTTGTGTAAAAATACAGTGCAACATGAATTCAGATACAATAAAAACCCTTTATTAAACCATGGCTTTCATAATAAAAACTTACGCACCAACGTGTTTCGGCTACACAGAGCCTTCTTCAGGGTGCAAGGACAAACAGGTGACAGGTGATCAGACAGCCCCTTATATAGAGAAGAGACCAATTAACAACTCCACCCCAATACAAACCAATATAATATATTATATATTATATTATACAAACAGCGTACATTTTAAACGCACACCTACAACAATGACTAGATTACAACAACCTTATGTTCTATTGGCAATTTTCATCATGCAAGTGTGACCCAAAGATTGAAATGACTGAATTGATCATTATTTAATTACTTCTAACTCTTCTCTGACTTATTACAACAGATGTGAGTGTCAGTTACGCCACCGGTCATTTGACTTCTTTATTAATTGACATGGACAACGCGTATACTAAACTTGTGTGTGTCCAGGTGTATGGACGTTAAGGGTTAATGATCCAGCCTGGCCCAGACACTGGAGAGGAAGATCCAGTTAAGTTCTACAGTAACACGTTTGGAGTAAGGTGATAAAAGCGTAAATATCTCTTTTCTAACCAACACCTAAAATAAGTATTGCTGTGGCATGTGCTACGGAGCATGACGTCTATAACTGTTAACCTGAAGTTTATCTAAGTGGAAGCCCTACAAACCTCTCACCAAACTCTCCCCTCACAGAGACATAAATCTGTACTGTTGTCTTAAGCTTCTTTTACTTCTATTTTGGTTGTCACAAACATTCTGCAAGAAATCATGGGAACTATTTGAAAACAATTTCAAACTCAGAGGGATGGTGGAAATTCAGTTTGTTATACTATAATAAAATCTGAATATTTCAACAATATCACAGGATTATAAAAAATAAAATAAAACAGAAAGAGGTGTGGGTGATTTCTGAAATGCTATGGAGCGTGAGAGGGTTGAGGGATTCTGATTTCCCCTTGAGGGATGTGTGTTATTTTTCTTTTCTTTTCTAGCTCGCTAGACCAGAGAAAACATGTGGATCATTCTGAGCAATAGAACTATTAGAGGAGGAGCGTGTGTGAGAGTTGGTGCATGGAGCCTGACAGTGCTATATACACTACTTAGATATTACAATGTACACAGAACTGCAGTGTAGCCTAAATACAGAGGCGCCCTCAGGCATTAGGAGATGCTTGGGCAGAGACAGGAGAATGCATTGTAGACAGACCAATGTAAGTGTGACCTATGGACCCTGTTAAGTAACTTTATCAAGAGTTTCCTGTGTAGGCCTCACTATACTGACCATTCATCTCTGAAAGTGAAGGTAGACATCACACGCAAACAAGCCTTACTATAACTACGTCCACAACTTCACACGTCATATTAAAGTTAACGAAGACACTATTATAAGTCTTTATGTTGAACATGCTGATCTGTCTAGCATGTCTTTGTCTCACTGAAAAGGGGTGGAAGGGGGGAGGTCACAGATAAGGAGTACCCTAAGTCTGATGGCATACAGGATCTTTAATCAACGTCAGTCACTCCCCTAAGTTCACAAACATCAGCATTCCCATCGCTACAAAACCTTGCATGCTTATCGACGGGCTTATCACGCTGATCAATTACCACTCACTCCTACATGCACACAAACAGAGTCACGTGAAATGAATAATGCTTGTGGTGAAAATGAATGAGAAATTCTCAGTGGGGTAAATACAAGATAACCGGTGTTGGGTTTTTACTGACTTATGTTAAATGAAGAGATAAGAACTTGGGGTTGTTTGCGTTTTACGACGTACTCACTTTTGTTTCCTACTAGTGAGACAACAGGCTGGATATCGGACTCCTCATTAGCTTTCTTCACCATGTTGAACCAATCCTCCAGATTCTCAAAGCTTTGGTAGTTTGTGATATCGTACACCAGGAGGACGCCCTGCAGAAAATACGCATTAGTATTAAAGGCAGCTCAAATTGTTTTGCAGACAGTGTCTAGTATTCACCTTACATGCCCGTGAGGCAACAGTAGGTGGCACTGCTCCTCTTTTTAACGGTTGGGTCAATGTTCAATTAAAAGGGAATCCATTGTGTATAGAACTACGTTTTTGTTGCCATTTTCTTCTCATGAGGTTTATAATGTGAAGCCCTAGTAACAATCTTTAAAGAAAATCAAAACATTTTGCCCTAATCAAGTATTTATAACCTAAAACTTGTATAGGTGAGGCACTAGTGGAGAAAAAAACAATTACCACACCCTTAACTTTACCTCTGTAACTAATGCTCTTGCCCCGTCTACCTTTGCTGCATGATGCAACAAGACTGAACTGGTGTCTGGAGTTTTTTGTTCCACAGACACACTGTCACAACACAAACTCAGAGACGACAGCTTACACCTCTGACAATTACTCCTACTACATCCAAACAAGTATGATTGATTACAGAACACAGAGCTGAACAATAGGTGCAGAGGTTTTGTACAGTGAAAACAGAGAATCCTTGTAATGTGTTGTAATTTGCAGATGATGTATGAAATCTTTCCGGTGAAATAGAGAAACAGAGGAGTATACTTATCTTACATACAATTCCAACTTTTTTTTAGCTGTCAATCATTGCTAGAATTAATGTTTGTACGTTTTATGTTGTCTGTTTGATTAGAAGCACAAGTGTGGTCTGAAAGAAGAGCTCTTTAAAGAAGAGACATTCTGCAGGTGACAGGTGACACTACAGCAACCGCTGAAGCTGCTGGCACATGCACATGCTGCAGAAAACATGGATAACACCACATTGTTCATTTAGAAAGAGAGAAGAGAGAGAAATGGTCTATTTTTAAAACCACCTAAATACTTGTGCTTGGATAGAAACATAATACTGTGGCTAGCACATAAAAAAAGGATGAGTGTGACATTGATTTTTACTTCTTGACATTTCCGTTCCCAACAAAATGAAAAAAGTATTTTTTTTTTACTTGTGTGTATAATGCAAGTGCCAATTTGGATTTACTCAATGAACCCACAAATAGTTGAGGTTATTTACATTGTATCTTGGCACATTAAACGAGTGAACCAGTTAACAGAAGCTGCCATAACATTCCAAAAAAGATAAAAATGTTATTTATCTTAGCTCATTAAATCAGTTAGTCACAAAGTTCCCCATCAACAACTGGACAGCACTCCTGTCCTGTAGAGGAATTGCACAGGAGCCCTATGTGAAGCTGCTGAGATTGTAACAATAAGCATCACATTAATAAGAGGAAATTGAAACTGACTCCTCATTGTAACTGCTGGGTGAGCTGCGGTGGTCAATAGTACTAAACGCCTGCCTCAAAGTGCAGTGAGTGCGAATTCATGCGTGTGTCACCTTACATGAGCCCCATAGACGTATTTATCCAACATTTTTCCTCCCAGCGTTTGGCCTCCGATATCCCACACCTGCAGTGTCACGTTCAAATTACCTACAACAAACAAAAGAGAGCAAGAATACTAAATACAAATGTGTTCAGTCGTTTTTCTTTTAGTAACTCATTAAATAAAGATTGTTTCAGTTGAATTGAATAGGTATGCTCAACATCTAACAAACTCCAATACTGAGGTGAAAAGGTTACATTAGTATGGGAAGATCTGTTTACATTGTACCAAATCCTGCCTACAAATGTGCTGTTAAGAAAAATAGCAATAATTATATACAAAATTGGAAAAGACAAACCAAAACCAAATAAATATGTTCTTCCTTTGGAAAATGAAAGTGTGGCTGCATAAAAAAACTGTTTTTCAAAATGAGGAAGGCGGAGGAGACAGCAGGAGTTTATGTCGGTGTGATAAGGGCACACACTGAGCTAGAGCATACATTGTGGACACGGCTGGACGAGTCAACCCTTCATAGGTCCCCTTTTAAAGCAAGAAAGGAAGCGCTGAGGTTCACAGTGACTACATCTAGACTATACAGTGTCAATGTAAAGCTACATTGAGAGGCGCAATGAATAACGGTCCCTTGGTGTTATAAAAAGCCATCGCACTCCATCCACACCACTCAGACACCCTCTTTATTTTTGTTTCAAACATTCATGCTGATTCAGGCATTTTCAGACTGGTCATATGGAAAGAGCAGCCCAATAGATAAACCTGAAAATTCCCACCACTATTTTTTGTTTATTGCCACAGAAATGAATGCTTCACTGCAGCAAGAGGATTATACAAAGACCAGTATTGTAAATGTGTGTTAACTGGATCTCATGGTTGAACATCACATACAGTCTTCTGATTGGAAAACTGGACTTTAGTGCCTTAGTACTTGACACACACTCAAAGGCCTGTTGTCATTGCAGAATTGTTATTGTCTCTTTGTGTTTGTCTTTTAAGTGATTTAATTAGACTGTGTTAAAATGTGTGTTGAAATTTGAAACATGACAAGGTTTGGTAGGGACATCTGGAAGAGGTATTGTTAGAAAAAGATGCACATAGAGAAGGCAGTTGTGTGCCAGTCGGCCTCGCCTCACCTCTCCCCACGCTGGAAAATGTACATTAACTTTGACAAGCCGAGCCTTCATGGTGCAAGGGGCCAGCTCAGTCTATAGGCTACTCCCTGCAGCAAAAAGATCCTTACTGCCCCAAAGAGACCCACCGAGCAGCACAACCTCGCCAATACAACTCAGGGTGTGGGTCCTGACCGAGCGGGACCACCCAGCACGCATAGCCACCCTCCTCTTCATCAGATCATCGACACCCAATTCCCCAGAAAATGGGCCATTTAACAACTCCTGTGTCGAGCCAGTGTTGTTGCTTCTCAAATGGTAAAGATGGAGATAGTCAAATAAAGGTTACAGTCAGATGAGTGTGACTGATGGAAATAAACTGCAAGGCGTCAGTCATGTGATTAGCTACCTCTTACTGGGAACTGAATCAGGGTAGTGGGCTTTTCATTCCCACTCCACCACAACATTTTTGGGGTTAGGTCTCATAAGCTCAAACGGACACAAAATCTAAGTATAATTCTACAGCCAACTCACAAATCAGTATAACATTTACTTTTAGCACTTAATTTACCCTTGCATAAACATGTTATAAAGAATAAAAATTGAGGTTCTAGACCTAGCAGGGATTAGAAAATACTATTAATGAAATACTGAAAATCCACATTTTGTATGGTCAAAAGATTAATCCAAGTGTTCTGTATCTAAATATAGCATTACTCAACAAACATTTATTTTACAAATCTCAAGGGAATACAGAGTATGGATTTAGCCTGAATGTTTTATGTGATGCAGCACAAAGATCAGTAGAACTTGGGGATTTGAGATATTCTATTTAGTAATATTTTATTATGTATTTATTAACCTTTATTTAACCAGGAAAACCTCTCTGAGATTAAAAATCTCTTTTTCAAGAGTGGCTTTGACAAGTTTCAACAAACCTTGGTACGACACTAAAACATTTTAAAAATACAAGACAAGCAGAACAACAATATATAAGCCCATCCATTATTCCAGAAATCATTCAAAAAAATTGACAATGAAGCAAAGCATCTACAAACAGATATTTAAAAGTCTTAAACATGTCCAATGAAACAAGTTCTTTAAGTTTTATCTCTGTGGTTGACTCCATGTGAACGGTGCAGCAAAACTGAAAGCCCCTTTCCCAAGCTCAGTTCGGACTCTGGAACAAACAGCAAGAAAAGGGCTTATATATTTACTCTGCTCTGGGCCCACAGAATTATGAGCAAGACTAGCCAATTTGGCTGTCCACTGGCCTTGTGAAGCAAAAGTGCAGAAATTTCTCTGAAGAGAAAAGCTTTCAAAGTGAATAAAGCTGAGAAGTGGCAGGCTCTCCAAAAATAGGACAACGGCATGAAAACAAACATTCAATTCACCTGAAAAATAGCCTACCCTATGCCTGGAAATCATCTGCTGTCTGATGTACATTGATTTTGTATAGATTTTGTATCAAAATTACATTGGTTAATATGTATTGTTATGGAGGAAAAGTAGTAGGTATATGTATAAGTAGGTATACACATGCTGAATCCCTGCAAAAACAAGCATTCTTGCACATTACAGGTATCTCACCTGGAAGAATTATTCTCTTAAGAAAGAAATCCAGACCGATGGTTTGTTTGTACTGCTTTCCAAAAGCTTCCTGTGCAAACCTGGTGGCAAGTGACGTCTAAAACAGAGATAAAACAAGAGACAAGGAGTATTAGAGGCAAAAGACTTAAACCAAATATGTCACTGGGTTAAAGTGTTAAAAAAAAACTTTTATGGAAAATAAGGTGCTGTGACGTAAATAAATAGGATAGAGGAAGCCTAGACACATTTGGACATTATCAGAACAGGGTGAATATAAATGCAAGCGGCTACAAAGCATATTCCAAAGAAAATTGACATAATATTGGTGGTTTAACGGCGATAGTAGACACATTCCACTCCATATAAAAATATTCACAGTCAATAATGCCAAACTAAGCTTTTTTTTTTATAGTTCACTCCGATTACTCAGCTTTCATTTCTCCAGCTGCACACAGCCATCATTTATTGTGATGTAAGTAACAGGCTTTTAATCTCATCATTACAAATCCTTTTCAAGCACCTTTAAATTCTCCATGATTGACTGGAGCGAACACTGATGTAACTGTCTGCCTCAACACTCAGCTGTGGAAGTGACAGTGAAATCGATGTGAATTACAAAAACAGGTGCTGGCATGTGTGTCATGTCTCCAGACTCCAGACCTCATAACAAGGCCTGTGCTGTCGTCCCCGACAGCAAAGTATATATCGGCGAAAATGACCCCATACGTCTGCCCCATACGTCTGCCCCGTACGTCTGCTACAACTATTACCAACGGGCACCTTAATCACTTTTTTGATTTTTCTGGATGTTTGTGAAGAATGTTTTTGCCAAATTTAGAAAATTCCCTAAAGCTGCATTATTATTTCAGTCTATAGGGGGCGCTATAGAGGTAACTGCCATCATATTGGTCAGATGTGTTCAGGGCCGGGGGGTCATTAG
>JAVQKC010022680.1:0-18187 GCA_036025475.1 Philypnodon macrostomus | reverse complement strand
AAGGGGAGGAAGAGGAGAAAGGGGAGGAAGGGGAGGAAAAGGAAGAAGGGGAGGAAAAGGAGGAAGATGAGCAGGAAGGAAGGGGAGGAACAGGAGGAAGATGGACAGGGAAGAAGGGGAGGAAGAGGAGGAAGGGGAGGAAGATGAGCTTGGAGGAAAGGGAGGAAAGGGAGGAAGATGAGCAGGAAGGAAGGAGAGGAAGAGGAGGAAGAGGAGAAAGGGGAGAAAGGAGAAGACGAGGAGGAAGAGGAGAAAGAGGAGGAAGAGGAGAAAGGGGAGGAAGGGGAAAGAAGCAAGTGTAAAGGAAAGAGCAAAAAAATACCAAATCAAAATTATAGCGGCAGACCTCCACCAAGGCACTATGTAGCAATGGCCTAGATATAAGACAGTGTAAGTTTGAGCAGGTCGTTAATGTGTGATGGGTGTGTGTGGTGTGTTTGGTTTGATACTTATAGGATATATATACGTGTGCTATAGCTGACACATCTTACAGTTGTAGCTTCAGACCTCTGTGTGAGTGGAATAACTAACTGTGTAAACCTGTTAACTGACCTCATGTGGCTAGAGTTGGTATCTTTGGTCATATCTTGCAATAGTGCAGAATCTTTTCATTGAGAATTGTTACAAAAAGATTTTTTTTTATTTTTTATTATGCTCTTTCTACAATTCTACTCTCTGCTTTTCCTTTCTCTCTGATTGTAATCCTTCATACACCCACAGTATACATCTTGTGTTATGCACTCATCAGGACAGTGTATGAGCAGCAACAAATCTTCATTCACAGGAGTTTATCTTGCGCAAATGCTTTGTGAGAGCCTATAATGAATGACTTAGCCTGAGTTAAACTTTTAATATCTGCCTTCTCCTGGAGCTTTGATTAATTCCTCATTCGTGAGAAGAAAGAGTTTCATTAATGCTAAAGCCATTAGTCTTGGAGCAGGAAGAAAGCCCATATTTGGATGTTACAGATAAATCTTAAACCAACTAAATGATTAGAGAGGTGGAGAATAAACACTTGTCCTGGCTCTTCCAGTGCTGAGAAAACTTGACTCCAATTTTACAGATGGTTCCCAACATATAAATTGAGCCTCAAGTAAATATTTTTTTTAATCAGAGTTGATGTGTTAGAAGCAGAATTTAAGCAAGTGCCAGGATCCGGGCCTAATTGTTATGGCCCAAGAAGAACCAAAGTAACACATTTGACTTGCAAGATTCAGAGGGTTGGTTTGCATAGAACCTCACTGTGTCTGGCCAAAGCCTACTTTAGCAGATTGCAGTGAGAATGAACTAAAGACCCAGGCCGCAGTTTGTGAAAGCAGGCTTCTCTAATGGAAATGATGTGTGTGTGTGTTTGTGTGTGTGTTTGTGTGTTTGTGTGTGTGACGTGCCATGCTTTTGTGACAAGACCTGCCATTTTATTAAGTACCGCTGAGAGAAGAAGAGGGACACAAAAAGAGGAAAGTCTCACTCACTCTGGGCTTCACACAAACACACACTCAAACACACACACTAAACCCAGACTCCGAATTTTATTAAGTACCCTTTAGAAAGAGTGAGAGTGAAACAAGAGGGGAAAAGTCACAGGCAGAATGATAATCAGGCCGGGCTAGTCCAGACTCCAAGAAGAGAGGAGGGGGTTAGGAGCACAGACGTGTTCCAGAAGGAGTTTTCATAAACACAACTTTGATTTCTTTTGAAAAAATACAAAGAATAAACAGCTTCACTTTCAAACTTTGACTGACTTTTTGCTCTGTATTATTGTGCTGAAAGTTCAAAATATATAGTTTGTGTCTGTTTCAATTTGAAGTTAAACTAGTCAACACAATCTTAACGAGAAAGTGAAAATAACAATGTTACTATTTTGCTGCTATTTATTTTACTACAGCTAGTAATAGAATTCAGCAAAGGACCTTGTGATCCACATAGATCAGACTAGAAAAAGAAGGTTCTCAGTCACTCAGGCGCAAAGCTTTTTAAGTGATCAGCAAAGATTATTATTTTTTTTGTATCCTTAATGCAACCGGATTCAGAATATAGAATCACAATATTTACTCAAATAAAAATAGAAATGTATATTTACATAGTGTACTTGTTTAATCCAAAATGAAGTAAAAATGTCTTCACATGTTGGATCAGGATCTATGAACTGCAATTATCGAAAGTTAAATTCTGTGAACATTTAATAGCTCGCTTTAGTTACAGGGATGGACTTGAGATAGTGGGAGGAGGATGTGTCTCTGGTGATACTAACTGCATGACTGCTTTTTCCCCAGAGCAGCCGTCTCTATACCACACACACAGCTAGTGGCGGCCACAGCGCGGGTGGCTGTCTTGTTGGCAGGGGTTTCTGATTTCACGGCCTACTGGGTGGTGGCATTCAGCGTCTATCAGACACCCCTATTTCAGCCTTTTCACCAAAACACACTCAAACTGACCCATCCCCTCTGCCCTGTGTAACACCACTTATTCACTTGTGTTCGAAGAATTGTAGCTAAAATGCTAAATCTTTCTAATTTATAGAACAGCGTAGACGTTTATTTATTTTTTTACGCAAATTTGCAAACTCCCTGGTCCAATCGTTGGTGCCAGTGCGGCCTGTACAGCAATACAACAAGAAAGAGAAAGGAACATTATTTTGGCTGGGATTCATTCAGTTAAAATTTGTGACCCACCTATGGCCCATAATTGTTGCTTTTCTAATGCTCACAAGCTGATATTCGTTTAGTCTTTGCTAACACAGTTGCCCTTAGTTCCCAACACACATGCGCACTGCTCCTCCCCGTCCCAGTGACAGGCAGCTCATCAAGAAAAATGGTGAAGTGGACATTAGCATTTTGAGAGAGTGCGTCCCCTAAAGTCGAGCCACATAATGCATCCTCCGTTTGGACAAATGATAATTGATAGAGAGAGCAAGAGACAGAGGAGAGTGGAGGGGTTCAAACCTGCGGGTGGGGGACCTCTCCACGGACTAAAGGTCAACTTGGAGAGAGTGTTGCCGGGGTCAGAAAACAAGAGGTCCCGTACACATTCACACACACTGATGTGACTCGGGACTTTCTTTCTCAGCCATTCAGTCTTTGTCCCGGCAGAATTTAGTGCTCAGCAAACCATCTGCACTATCACCTGCCTACTGTTTGACTTCACACACTGTTTCTCTGTGTCTCCAAGTCCTATAGAATCCTGGGGAAGTCCATTTACTGAATGTCATTCTCACTGTCTCCCACTCTCTACTCACTGACATATATTTACTACCTAGAGATAGAGGTAAAACAAAATATGGTGAACCAGGCTGTGTGTGTGTTTTTCCTGCATTCTTTTGTGCCTTCATTTTAAATCAAATTGAAATACTGCATTTGGTTTTAATTGTATTGTAAAGTTTTATTTCCGTAAAGCATTTTGAATTGTGCCATACAAATAAACCTAGTATCTAAGCAAATGATAAAGTCCCCAACTTCTAAAGCTATTTAATTCACACAGCTAGCCAAAGCCCTGTTTACCAACGTCTCTATTTATAAAACCTCAAATCATGTTTGGTTTTGTTCAGGCCCACCTTCGCTCTTCTTCTTCTCTTCACTTTTGCAGAGAGACTAAATAAAGTCCATGTATTCTTTAAATGAAGCTCTCGTCTTGATTTAGTGCCGGACAGCTCTCTGAAGGAGCTGTTAAAATATCGCTTTAGTGAATTTAGGTTTGGACAATAAAACACTGTCCAAATGTAATTAAAAAACCTGTACGCTCCTTCTCTACAAGTCATTAACCTTTAGCGATACATTTTAGGAATCGAGCCATAAAGACTGCGGATTTTAATGGGCACAAATCAAATATGGCCCACGTTGATTTAATTAAGGCTTGCCACCGAAATGTCCGGCCTTGATCCAAATATTTGAGACAAGCAATACTTTTTCCTCCTTCTTCAAGTTGATTAAAATATGTGGTATTTCACATTAGTTTAGTTTTTATGGCCAGTGAGGTAATTCATAGTCAGTAAATGGCTTGTCAGAGTGCTCCGTGAGTGATGTAATGGTATGAAGTCTATCATTTGAATCGCCCCGACGTCTATTAGAGGAAATCGACTGGTGGGCCCATTATTTGATTATCTTGCAGGAAGTTTAGAAAAGGCATCACGTTATATACAAAATCATTTTTGTTTTTTGAGTCTATAGACAGACATTGTTATACCGCTATTATAGCCACAAACCTCACATCTCCAGACATTGAAGTCTTTTAAAGGGCCCGTAGTATTCCATATTTCAAACTTGTTAAATTCGTATAAATATGTGTTCTTTATGTAGCAAATGCTCAGATCAGGTGTTATTTTAACTACTTACAAACTGATAATGATACAAATACACAAAAGCAACAACAAAGACTGAACGGTGAAGACAAATGACAAAATAATTATTTCAGCTGTGCATTCAGATCCATCTACAGTCCAACCACCTTCATAACTAACATTTGAGTGGGTGGATAGTTATTAGGTTAAGACCCTAATAAACCCTGCTGAACACACCCACATCACCATTCCAACCAAAGCAAGGGGTGGATAGTAGTAGTAAGGCGCACTGCTGATAAAGTCAGGCCATTAGCATACAGAGATTTCTTTAACATGCATGAATGAAAATACATGCTTTTGAACATAACATCTATGTAGAAAGCAGAAAAGTGGAGTTAGCATAATTGGGGCCCTTTAAAATACCAATCTCCGTCGTATACTGCAGCTGCCATATCCTTTTCATAAATAAAGCAGCCTCTCCAGCATCTCATTTATAGGCTTTAATTACATAGTGTCATGTTCCCATAGGCTGTAAAAGCACTTGAACACGTTCCTCGGGTCCCGCATCAAGGTACACCCTAATACCTGGTCCTCATTAACACGCATTTAAAAATACTCATGATGCAAATTAGCGTTAACATCCGAACACCGAGTGCACGCTGCTAAATGACAAGACAAGATAATTCGACTAATGCATATTTATCTCATGCTAATTGGCGTGCACAGCTAAAGAAAAGCGCACACTTAATTAATTGACACGGAGGGGGGTGCAAATGAATGGGAGGCACTCAATCTGGAGAGAGAGAGACAACAGCACCAGGGGGATGTGTAGGGAAGCTGCAGTAAGAAAACATGCTTGGGATATAAATGAAATGAAAGATCAATCACGCCAAAAAGACTTTTAAATGTCATGTTTTGAAACCGTATGGCAATCTTTTATTTCACCTTTTGCCATTATGGACCGCAAGCTCAGTGAGTCATTCCAAAAAAGGCCAAAATAAAAACAATGAATTCATAAAATTATAATTATGAAGTCAATTGTACGTTGCTCTCTTGTTGACCACCCAAAATATTCAGAAAAATATACCCTACTTCAAAGTTTGAATAGTTGTACCATAGTGGCTGGTCTCATCTTATAGCTTTCTCTCAAAAACAGCACAAATATAGCTAAAACATAGGCACTCGAAAGGATACATATAAAGACTCCAAAGTATATTTTAATGGCGGAAAATGATTCTTCTCTAATATCACACTAAAAGCATTGATTGTGTATTCTGAACCCAAGTGGGACATGGTGGATTTCCTAAACGGGCCTTAAACCTCTGTCCCACTTGTGTGTCTCTAACGGCAAATTTCAAGCTGGTTTTGTCTCTGAAATTACTGTGTCTGTCCAGCTCGCCCCGTGTAATTCGGTGTGTGTAGCTGGGCCTGTGGTTAAAAGGCCCCCTCAAATACACACGCACACACACACACACACACACATCTCATTATTTGTTTACGGTCTTCCGTCTTTAAAGGAAAGTGATGGGACGTAGGAGCAGGACTTTTCACATTTGCGTCCCTCTCCTCCTCCTCCTCCCCTCTCAGCTCCGCCCGCTCGGGACGCTCCAGAATAAAAAAGCTAAATGTTTTTGAAACACGCATCCATTTAAAGCCACAGATGGTCTTTTCAATGGGACAGGGCCTGAATGTGGGAGTTTACCCTGGCTTTTTACACCCCCGCCTGCCCCCGTCCCGCTCCTCTGTGTCCAGGCAGCCGTTTTGCTTCTGCGTTTTTTATTCTTTCTTTGTGCCTCTCACAACTTTGTCTTTTGTGTCAAACCCACGGCCACTGACTGCCTTCTGCTCATCTGCCACACAGTCACCCTCCGCTTGCTGCTCAAAAAAAGGCTGTTTAGCAGATACCATTACCACAGCAAACACATGACTAGGTCTAGGTCTTTTCAAAACTACATTTTGCTAATTTACAACGTTGGTAACACATTATTATAACTACACACTATGAAGCATTAGTTAACAATTACATTAGCATTTGTAACCAGTTGATTTATTACTATCAAAGCATTACTTCAACATTACTAAGCTATAAACATTGCTAAAACTGCTTTGATCTTGAGATATACGTTCATGTAAATCAATGCAAAATGAAAAACATTAGCTTTTCTTTGTTAACTGATCATCATCAAGTGCTTTATTAGTTGGGCTGTTTTTACCAATACATTCCGAATTGTTTACAAACGTCTATACTTTAAGCATTGCTTCCTTATTAAAAAAGCAGATGTTCCCTACAGCGTTGGGAAAACCATATTTCACATTCAGAAAGTCAATTGTTTGTTTAATCTTTATCAAACCATGTGTGTAAAATATTGGTTGTACAAACACATTTCTACAACCTCTGCAGTGTGTGCGCTTGTTGAAATAGTCTGTAACACTAACCCTGTGTTACACATCTGTATTATCACATTCTGACACAATCCTCTCTGTAACTCTATCCTAAGATCTGTGCAAAATACAGCATTAACACAAACACATGCCACTCAAATTAGTCAGGGGAGCACTTAAAATAAAAACAGAAAAAAAAATCATTGCTACTGTTTGGAAATGATAAAACCACCAGCTGTTTCTCACACACATGCGAGCCTATAATCACTTCTATAACATGTATTATCTTTCTGCTTATGCTTCCATCGAGAAGGCAGCTGTCCGACTTGGTGGTCCGAGTTATGTTGGATTTTACTTGAATGTAAAGTGTAACACAATCCTATTCCCAGTGTAGTGTTGTTTTATAGTGCCCCATTCTTTTTTACATGTAGGCTTAGGTTTCATCCCATCCCACAGCTGCGTCCCACAATTGACCGGTGCATATTTATACTTGTACGGAGGTAAAATTGACGGGACACCTCTGCACTCTGTAGGTGGCTCTGGTAATAAACACACTAGCTGTCTGCCTGTCTTGGCAGGTTGAGGCCTACTTAACCAGGCGAAACCGCTGCTCTTTTCTAAGTCCCTTTGAATGCCTGCCCTTTGTCGGGGACACGCTACCATGTTAATGTCATGTACCGTAGAAATTGCCGCGGCTATGGCTATTAGCTTCGCCGCTAAAGTACAGAGAGATGTCGGCGAGAGAAAGAGCGATCGGTGCCTGCCACAAAAAACCCGCCGGCTTCAAATGCGCACCATAATTGCATTGCTGTGAAGAGGGTCCCCCCGTCCCACCGCTCTCCATATCTTTTCTCTTTGCACGGACTCCCCCCTCCTCCTTCTCCTACCACCGCTGTCTTTGCCTTTTTGTGTGTGCGATTTGTCCCTTAAGCCGGCGTAACGTCTCGGGCCAGGCCGCAGAATGTGTAGAGCAAATTGGAGGCAGAGCGTGAACAATGGAACATGCTTCGCTGCTGGGGCATTCTTCTCCTTTACTGGGAACAGTGGGAGGTGTAGAGGGAGAAAAAGTCAAATGCCCCCAACATATCCACATGTAGGCAGATAGTCAGTTTGGACTGAGGTAAGCCAAGATGTTGCTTGTACTTGAAAAGGCAGGAGTTTGCAAAGAAAGTTTTAAAAAAGAACATACACAACAACGGTTAGGCGTGGGTAGAGGGGATTTGTCTTGAAGTTTAATGCTGTTCAGAGATATGTCTGACCAAACTCTTCTTTTTATTTACCTAAGTTGCATCACGTGTAGTCAGATCATGGGGAGGTAAGGGAACACTGATATATAGATGAGAAGAAAACACAGGATTTATATAAATATGAAATATGTACAGTAAAAGTTTGGAAAAGAGAGATGACAAGGCGGTAGGGGAGAGTTGAACAAAACCACAGGACGAGAACAAAAGGCCTAAAAACACCGAGAAAAACAGGACGCATTCAATAAGAGTAAACCATGCTTTTAGGCTAATGGCTGTGTTAGACTACCCCACACAGAGGAGTCAGAAAAGTAGAAACGGGCTGAGAAGCAGTTCAGTGAAGAACAGCAGTGTGTATCATTCCCATTGAGTCAACAGATTATCCACAGTGAAGCTTAGCTGTTCCCGACCTGTTCGTTTGATGTTTTGGGAGGGCTAATTTGATTTTTCGCCTCCCATTGTTTTAGCACTGTGTGCCTTTAATCCACTTTAAAGTGGAGACAGCTTTTATCTCTCCGCTTTTCTCTCCCTCTTGGCTGCCATCTTTGTTCAAGGCGTACTCTTCAAAAGTATAGCAAACAGAATCTTTAACATAAGAAAAGTGCATATGTAAATTAGAGTTTCATGTTTCTAAATGAGACATAGTTTGAGAAATCTACTTTTCCCGAGTAGACCTGATATGAACTTAAAAAGTACATGATCTACCATATACATGTTCTATATAAACCGCTTATATGTTTAATAGACATTGCACTGATTACATATATATCCAATCAATTACCACAGATTTCAGTAAAATAAATGCACATAATAAGAGAAGCATACACTGCACATTTTAATCTGCTCAAATCTGTCCAGTTTAATTTGACTTTTGGCCACCACTAAAACCTTTATTAGAGGAGTTCTTTGTTAATATTTTTCCAAATCTCTCTGCTACTAACTTTTGGACGTTGTGGAAACCCTTGGGGTGGCAAACAATGAAATGACTTTCCATTTCTTTATGTTTATTTTACCATTTCACCCACATCTGCACCCACAGTTCTTTGGGGTTTTTGGATGGGTTTAGTTTGGCATTAGATCATTCCACACCACCAGACTGGCCACCACATCCCACCCTCCACTGCAGGCTGTATTAACCCTGAAGAAAGGCCTCTGGAGAAGTAGAAGAATGGCCACAGAAGGGAGGAGGTGGAAATTGTCCCATGCGAGATCTACCCCAATGCCCCATCTACCCTCTAGTTACCCCCCCTGCTAGTGCCTTTTTCCCCCTCACTGAAAACAACCAAATGACCAACCCCTTTGGCTCACTGACTGCCTGCTATAAGGAAGCTTAATGCACCCAGCCCACCAAACTATTGTCACTGTTAGCTACCCCCGTCAAAAAGGAGTCACACACACCAGCCTTTAGAAAAAACACCACACACATCAAGTTTCTTTGTGTCGCACCAGACTGACAAACTGAACAGCGGCTACATTTACATCCACCCCCGGCACCAAGCGTCCAAATTTTGTACTTGTTTTATTCCATCAATGGGTCTTCTCACTGTGGAACATCAACCTGGACCTTGAATAAAGACAAACAGCTGTCAATGCGTGTGTCTGAAATTGCTGACTATTTAATGGACCATCTGTGGCCGTTTAAGTATTTTACGTAACACAACAACTATTCCAGTTGTTTATATAAGAATAATCATGATAACCATAACAGACAACTAGATCTTGCCTTTAGCATGCTACAAGGAATTTGTCACCAATAAAATGAATGTTGCCTAATGCCTTTGAGCAAGTGTGTTAATACTGCAGCTATAACCTATACTTATATTTTTTGTGAGAAAATGGTTATCTGTCATTGTATGCCTCTGTCAGCCCTGCGAAAAAATTGGTCACTGTCCACTATATTTGCATTTAAAACCCATTGCTGGAATAGACTCCAGGCAGAAGTTAAATTAATGAATTCTAGCTTAACTGGCGTTCGGAATTCAAATCAATTCTTGTTACTTTCCTTAAAATTCACATTAAATGATCTTACTGTCGTTGACAAACATTGGGTTATCTTGTTAATTAACCAACACCTTCAAATGCATACCACCATACACCCTTTTATGATTATTTCTGCTCAATGTACACATGGCAGAGGTGAGCTTTCTAACAAACACTGCATATGTTGTCTTATGATGTCTTAGTAATTATGCTCCTTCTGTGCAGTGTATGGGTGTGTGATGGATTAGCTGTATAAAGGACTCAGCGGTGCACTGATATCTCTGCTCAAAGCTCACAGCATGATACCCCCAACACTGGCACACACTCAGCCACACGCACACAGACAGCAGCAGGGATTTGGTGTCCAGTCGCGTGTAGACAAGCCAATGGTGACTAGCTGTGTCCTCTTCTATCTAATCCTTGTAGAGTGGCTGTGATAGCCCTAATGACACACACTGGGGCTCTATGGGGGACTGCACCTGGATGTGCTATTGTGTCCGCCGCTATTACCTCCGACTGTGGCACTTAACCATGATACTTTTGATTTCTTCATAATGGGAATACCCCTATCCTTGTAGTGTCATTTTGTAGCCAAAGTTCAGTTAGATCTCTAGATGGCCTCTTTTTATGGATAGTTCCGGGACCCAATTAAATGTAGTAGTGACCCCAGTGTGTGTCCAGCTCTGTCAGCTCGGGAGATCAGTGGTGCCTCATCGTGTTGCAGCGTATGGTCCAGAAAGCCTCTGTGCCCAGTTAGAGCTGTAGCTAAGCACTCAGATGACTCAGATGACATGTGACTGCCTTTCAATGTTAACAAAACTGAATCCTATAGTACCGCAGCAGTCACACAGTATTGGGATGGCTGTGGCTCAAGTGGAAGAGCAGGTCATCCAAGTCCATCAAGTTCATACTGCCACTGTGTCCTTGAGCAAGACACTTTGCCTGAAAGTATGAATGTGTTAGTGCGAAAGTTCAAAGGTGGTTGGAGAGATTGTGTTATGGCCATAAATCTGCCTTAGGGTAGTTGTGGCTAAAGAAATACCAGTGTGTTAAGTGGAGTTAGATAACCTTGGGACTTTTTGGTAGATTAACAATACAGTTTCAGCAGTCTTCTTTTAACTGCTTTTAAGGTTGAAGTAGCCACCAGCAGACTTTACTGTGGTTACTATGCAACCACTTATTCACATTAGCACATGACACTGAATGAACTTCCTAGAAAAGACCTACTCCAGAGGAAACAGTCTACTTAAGACCCATAAACTACCTGTTAACTCAAACAGGTGGTCTAACTACTGTCTAGCCACTGGCTGTAAGGCTAATAGCTTCCTGTTCACACACAGTTTTACACAGGACTACTCACACATGGTTTGAACATGTTAGAAAATACAATGAGATGATAAAAAATTGAATAAAAATGTTCATGTAAAAAACATTGCACATACACAATCTCTTCTTGTGACCTTTTTGAATGAAAGGTAACTGAAGACTAAACAAAAATGTCTTATTATAAACACTGCACTATTTCCTCTTCCAACTTTCTCTTTCTTTCACTGCAAAGACATCCATTTTGTTTCTGTCTATAAAAATTGCTTGAGGAAAAAGAGAAAAAAACTGATAAAACGTGGCACATGTAACAATGTTGTGCTTGTGTGTGTTTGTGTGATGGGAGCAAAGTGAGGTTAGATTATAGGGTCTGCTCTGAACGAGGGAGGGGTGTAGGGCGACCGAGCAGGGACAGCTAGTGACATGATGGGACTCCTAATGGTCATAATTGGCAGTGGCTTTGACAGCAACTATATGATAGCTGCACAATATACACAGTGTGGTGCGTGTGTGTGTGAGGTTTTCTTTAAGAAGAAATTTACACAAAATTGCAGCAGGTTGTTGAAGTGCTTGTTTGCAGACCGGGCTCGCCTGTTTCTTTGCTTTTCTTTGTCTGTGTCAGATATATAAATATTGTAGAAACACACTCGAGTTGGTTCCTGACAGGTGTAAAAGGTAGCAGTTAAGCATGCCCCCTCCTTTCTGGATTTCTTCGGTTCTTTTTTTTTATAATGCTGCTGTAACGCAAACGTGATCACAAGAAAACCAGTCTCAAATGAAATATTGAAATACATTTAACCAATGACATCTTTCTGTCCATAAAATCCTTTTTACACACTGCTCTTTCCTTTGACTTGTTTCCTATTGTGTTTATATTATGTCACAGGGTCCGCCGCACAGTTTTAGTTTTACCACAGTATTGTTGTGGTGCTCGGCTTATGTAAAGGATTATATATATATATATATATATATATATATATATGATATGATATGATATGATAACATTTATATTTTAAAACTTTTACAGTAGAAAGTTTTACATTTATTCTACAGTATATTCTCTCTACTGCCTTGTGCATACATTTCTTTTACACAAGGCACAGAAATCTTTATTCCATGTGTCAGATATTTGCCAAAGTTGTTATAAAAGCCACAATATTTGAGAGTTTTTCTTATTTTTTTTCCTATACACATAGAATAGACCAAAGGGGACTTGCTATGAAAACACCAATAGCATCTGAATGAGCCGCACCAGCCGTGTGTAGTCTGTGAGCCAAAATACTTGCTCTGATCTTGGTTCAAAGGCAGCGACGCAGCCTCAAAGCATTCTGGGTCCAGTGGAGAGAGATAGAAGAAAAAAAAGGAACGATGCAAAAAGAGCCAACGATCATTGAAGACACATCTATGTCCCTAGTGCTGTCAAATCATTTAGAGAACACGTGGATGCATTAGTTCACAAGGGAAGATGCATCCTTCATAAAATGGACTATATTCTAAATCCTTACTTAGGAAATACCATGTTGAACCTCATCATATGAAGTGCCATGTGTGAGAAAGTGGATGATTGTCTTAACAGTAAAACTAATACTGGATGCCTAAGCTGCCTTCACCTCTTTGTGAAGTTTCCATCTGCTTTCAAAGGCTCCAGACACACAAAAACTGGAATTCTGGAAACATAGATGCAGTTTTACATTGAAAGTTAAGGTATATGACATCAAACAGACAATATAAACTTTTGAAGGCAGCATGGTATAAATCTTTGTGGTAGTGAGTCATCCTCTCTTTTAGACAGCTTGGAGGTTAGGCGAATGATGGATGGAGGGGCGGGATGCAAGGGAAAACAATTTTGGAGAAATTTACGCCTTAGTTTGGTCCCATTTGTTGAAGGTATGCAATGTTTTATGGCACCTGTCTGACTTGGTTTCCGATATCTTTATTTTTACGAAGTTTTATATGTAATTTTGAAAAAGACAGTGTCCATCAAATGCAGCATCATTCATCCTTAGCATTATATGTATCCATCTATGTCTTGTTTCTGTCTTTGTCTGGTTGATAGGTGGGCAGCTGGACAGTCTAGCCCCCCCACGACCACCCCACAAATCCATAGACAAGTCCAGTCTGTTTTTGTGAGAGGAAGTTGTTATGGGTCACTGGTTAAGGTTGAGTCCAGCTTTTCCATTGGTCGACCCCTACTTCCTAGTTCCTGGATGACCCGCCGCCATCTGGGGAAGTGATTGGCTAAAGGGGAAAAGGGCGAGATGAAGACTTTCAAGGGAGGGGTGGAGGCGGGATGAGGGGGGGGTCCGGGGTTGCCGTGGGTTACCCCTCAGAGGCCTGTCACTCCAATGAGTCGTAGAGCCGCTGCTAATGATCATACCAGCCCGGTCACGAACATTTTGACTGAGATTTCAAAAGACTTAATTTTAACTGTGAAAACTTTACCAATACTGTACTGTAAAGTTAATTTATATTTTAAAATTAGACCGTAGTAAAGTAACACAATTAATACAATCTTCATCTTATTTCAATATATTCAATCTTCTTGGGATACTTCAAAGTGTATCCCAGCATTCTCAGAACCAACCCATGATCTAATTGTGTATAAAACACTATGATTCACTATATACCTATTTGCTTATTTTCTTAAACTCCTTCCCTGTTTTCCTGTCTCTTCAATCTCTTCTATACCCATTCTTCCACCCTTCCTCCTCCCACCTTCCCCTCTCCTTCCTCTCGTCCGTGCGTCTCCCCTGTTTATGAAGGTAAATTTATAGGTCTACCAGGAGCTGTTAGCTCGAGGTGGCCTCTGCTGCTCAAACCACAACAAGGCTTCTTCACCCTCCACATGGAGCACAAATGCCATATTGCGGCCGCACGCTCTCAGCTCCCTCCATCACCACACCTTGTACAATGATTCAAAGCTTCGAGGCGACCGTGCTTTTTCTGTAGCTGGCCCTAGGTTGTGGAATGACTTGCCTTTGCGCATCAGACAGGCGTACTCACTTTCAGTTTTTAAGTCTTTTCTTAAAACACATTTGTTCTCTTTGGCTTTTAACTGAGTTCAAGATGTTGATTTCACTGTTGTTATCTTGAGTCATTTATTTGTTTGTAATTTGTATTTGTATTTGTATTTGCCTTGATTTTTGGTGTGCAGCACTTTGGTTGACTGTGTTGTTTTTAAAGTGCTCTATAAATAAAGTTGGATTGGAGTAAACTGAGTTTTGTATCATAAGAGTGAGATCAACTCATTTTGTTCAGTTGTGTGATAATACGTTGAAAATAGAGGTATTGTTGCATTGTGTCGAATAAAAATGACCCTGTGGTCAAATGAGGGGTATTTCTGTGACACATTGACACAATGATGTATTTAGGATCGAACGATTACAATATATATGTCAGTATTTCATTTTATAATCACAGTTTTGTGATTTTTTTTTACCTGTGAGAAATCCTGTTGAATGAGAACATAGAGCGGCCCCAGAGCAGAGATCCTGAGCACCTGAGCCCCAGTCCAGCCCTCGGTCGGGGAGTCTGGGATGAACAATGCTTTGGAACTCTGCACACACTAAATATTACATATACAGATGATCTGTTAGGTCCTTCATGTGACCTATTTAATATTTACCTGGAGATATGTCAAAGTCATCTGTTTTGCAGCTGCTTTCCCAAACTCCCTTCTGAAAACCATCCTCAGTCTGCTGTCCATCTCACTGGCCGACCAGCTGTGGTCAATGGTCATACGGGCTGTGGTGGTTGATACTTCTTTTCTTTGGGAGAAAACATGGCTGGACAGAGTAGATATCTTTTATTCTTTTATAGATAATGTATACAAGTGTTGTGCTGTCTCAGTAGTTGTTGTAGTTGTACTAGTACAGGAACTAGTTTTATCAACTGCATTGACACTAGTTCAGTTTGTATATTAAACAGATAACCCACAGAATGCCCTACAGCAGATCTAACTTATCTTTGTGCTGAGTTCAGTATAAACAAAGGTTTAGTCAGACTTTGGCTGGTCAATAGTCATGCTGTGTTTACTTTCTTTGGGTCCAACATCGATATGCATATAACACAACACCCTGAAAGACTCCAGAACACTCACAAGACGACCAATAATAATTCACACCATTAGGAACCAGTAAAACATATAATTGCTCACAACAAATTTAGTGACTTGCAAACAGCGGAGGTGTAATTGTTAAATGCTTGACCCTGAGCTCACCTCTCGATGTGATCCATGTACTGGTCCTTGGGGATACACACCACGTCTTTGACCTCAAACCTTGACTTCTGAGGAGTTACTCTCTTCCATTTGAGGCGGCCCGCTTTATTTTCATTGACTTTCTGCAAACACATTAGGCTATTTATTTCAGGCCTATTTGATTTTTATATCATATTGGCACATAATTAAAAGAGTTCAAATGTAGGCTACCTGATGGCTAGACATTTTGAGCGAAGGGAGCACCTGCAAGTACAAACAAACATAAACAACAAACACCCAAAACCCCACCTGAATGACTTCATTTCAACTCACCTCCATCTCAATCAGTATTTTGTCTAGAGACTCTGTGGTCAGTATACAGCCTGGAGACTCCTGCTCCTGTGACATTGTATTTGTTTGTTTGATGTGTTTTCTGCATTGACCCTGGTTCATCAGGTCTGAATCCTCTTCACTGTCAAAGACTAGTGAGTACTGTGAATTACCCTAAGCACAACAATTCAATGATGATGATGAGTCATTTTCTGGGAACATTCTTGTAAATTAAAATCACTATAAGAGTCCCCGAAATGACATTTGTTTATATGTCAGTACCATGCTAAATAATACATTTGAAATTGTGCCATTGTTCAGAATTGTTTGTATTGAGAACTACATAGACCATATTGCTTTGTATCTATTATATAATGCACCACTGACAGCTAAGTACAATGAAAAAAAAACTAACCCGGGATGAACCCTGTTCCTTCTCTTCTTCTTGAGTTTGAGTCACAACACACGGCTCTTCAGAAGAAAACAGCTCCATCTCGATGCTCTCTTTGACACACAGAGCCATGTTGGATTTCATCCTGCTCAAACCTACAAATGTCCTGTACTGCTTAAATTGAACTTTTCAAGACATCAGCATTGGTCTTAAAAATGTACTTTCCTTCCAAACATTGCCACAAGCTGGGGTCCATCAGAGTCTGAAGCTTGATTGGTCTAGAGTCACTCTTGAGTCACGCTTGAATCTGATTGGCTGACATAGCAGTGGTCAGTGATTGGTTCAAAAGACCCTCTTGTCCCCAGTGGCCACAGTCAAAGTGCTGACATGTAATTTCTCAGGTAATCAGAAACTGAAGCCTGAGTGATGTAATCACTGATCAATCAAAATGTCTTAGTGAGTCAATTAGGATAGAGCAATGGAAATACAAAAGTCAATGAAATCATGTGATCTGTGGTCTGTGGTCCGTGATCTGTGGTCTGTGGTCTGCCTGTTGAGCCATAATAATTATAATTATTTAAAGTTTCTATAGTTGAATTTTGTGGTGAATTATAACATTTGATTTGCTCTTGCTAAAACAATAAGAGCATGTCAGATACATACAACATGTGGTCGGGATTAACAGATCCAATGGAAATAAGTGTATCGTTAAAATATTTAAATTAGATTGCTCTGTATTTAAGATGTGCTTCTCTGGAGTGCGCCATTTCTTACATTTGAGTTAAAAGAAACAGATACAAACATTTGAACTCTGAGCTAAATAGATGTATTTCTCCCCGATATACTGATATACCGACATACTGATGTAACAGTGTTTGGGGCAATAACAGTCCCGCATGCATTCCAACCTGCAATGATTTAGTATTTACAAAAGAAACCATTCTTCTGACACTAGGCTTTTCTCAAACACACATGTGAGCTCTTTCTAGCGACTTCAATCCATACTTGATACTTGATACATTACATTCATACCAACATGAAATACTAGGAAGACTTACTCATCCACTTTGATTAATTACATTCATTTCAAAGGACCTTATTATTCCTGCGTACATTAAAGTAATGGTAACATATCTGAGAAATGAGTAAGCTTACGTGAAAGAATGGACGCCCAAACAATGGCTTTTGCAAATGCATAATGCTTGAACAAAAGCACTTTAAACTGCCAGATAACAAGAGCCAATAGCTGATAATAATGCAGCAAAGACTTCTCAATTAACTAGGATAAAAATAACCACTATAGAGTTCATCTTACCGTCCCTAAATTACTGATGGTAAGTAGGAAGCTATTAGGTACATTGACAGCTGACGGTACCTGCTGCAAACCAGTTCAGATGAAGGAATGATTAGTTTGTATCAGCCAAGCATATCAAGCCCATCAAACAAGATTTTTGAAAGATTACTCAATTGGTTTCATATTACAGTGTGTATAGGAACAAGATACACAGGGCTACAACTCATATAAGCTAAAAACAATGTTGTCAGCAGTCAATCCTGAATAAGTGCAATTGATTGTCAAAGCATACAACACTGCAAATTGTATTAAATTACTTAAAAACTACAGATACCAGTTCAGCCGCAACATTAACAAAGAGAATACTATTTGAATACAAGCGCACGCGGCCTGATAAGACTGGTTTTACTTTACAAGGCCCAAACAATCCAAAATGAACTGATAAAAATGGTGTTAAAACCAAATGTGTACTCAAGCAGTAATTCAAGACAAAATACAATGAAATGGCATTATACCTATGCTCAATCTAGCATAAGAAATACAGCTGCTAATATGTATTGAGATTTCCTGATACTATAACAACTAGCATAAGAAATACAGCTGCTAATATGTATTGA
Source organism: Philypnodon macrostomus (assembly GCA_036025475.1). Classification (NCBI taxonomy): domain Eukaryota; kingdom Metazoa; phylum Chordata; class Actinopteri; order Gobiiformes; family Eleotridae; genus Philypnodon; species Philypnodon macrostomus. Next base: position 155 of record JAVQKC010022680.1, on the reverse strand, counting down.
GATTGCCTGATACTATAACAGCAGAATATATGGTATTTCTGAAAGTTGAAAAAGGGCATCTGGACAAGGTTTTGATTGTTGAAAAGCTTTCATCTGCCAATCCAGCAGACTTCTTCAGTTCTGGTTCGAAAGTTGGGTGAGCTGAGATTATAGGC
>JAVQKC010022666.1:0-11545 GCA_036025475.1 Philypnodon macrostomus | reverse complement strand
CATTTACTCAGTCACATTTACTCAGTCACATTTACTCAGTTACATTTACTCAGTTACATTTACTCAGTCACATTTACTCAGTTACATTTACTCAGTTACATTTACTTGAGTAACTTTTTTAATAAATTGGAAGTGTTGGCCTAAGCCCAGGTGGGACCCCACTGAACACTCCCTTCCCGTTAAGTAGGGTGTTCTAGTTTGAAGTATGCTGACATGTCTCAGTACGGCCCTGAAGCCTGGGTGTGTGTATTTCTGACCTTTCGGACAAATGGACATGAAGGCAGGAAAAAGGGGACGTTATTTTTTATTTAGACAATTTCCGGATTTTTTTTAATGGAGAAGATAGTTCTGAGGAAGATGGAGTCTGAAAAAAAACACCTGCAATGAGTCTTTTTTCCATATACTTTACTTTAATCTTTATTTAAGGGACAATGTACAGAGACATGAAGCTCATAGAGACACTGCACCAGATTAGAGCTCGAGAGCTAGTTTCCATCTGTAGTCCCTGGTTCCATGGAATAAATGAACAGTGTACATTCAATTATAATGACTATTAAAAAAAAACTAAAAACAATTCTCTAACCTTCTCAAACATTCATCCCCACTTCACATTCACATATCTCTCTATTATTGTAAAATCATGGCTGCCAGACATCGTATGTGGAAACATTACACATTTATGGACTAAACACATATGTAGTATGTTTTCTGTGGTGCCAGTTAGATTCCATCAGTGTTTAGTAAGTGCCTTATGACGAGGGGTGTGACGAGACACAAATCCCACGAGACAAGGTGAGATTTTGACATAATATATTTAAAGAAATATAGAAAATCTCAAAGATCCAATAAATCAATTTAAAAAAACTTAAATGTGATTTATTATTATTACTATTTAGAATGAACCCAGTTCAGTTTCCATGTCTCTGTGACCAGAGTTTTGGTCCAGGGTTTGGGTGGCAGTAGGGGCCCACGGCCGAACGGTCCTCGTTTGTAGACTTGTCATCAGAGGAGAATTCAGCTTAAACCCAAAGGCATATACTTCTATTATTTGGAATCTACTGTAAAAGAACATATAGAGTTTCTGCCAAATGTCTGTCAATAACCTTTTCTTAATAGATAATAATAACAGAATGATGGGAACATGATCTTCTTCTTTTTAGTAAAAAACATAGAGATACATTTTCATTTTATTGAGTTATTTGAATAATAAAGACTGTGTGGTGTCGTTTTAAGAGCATGTCCTGGTTTACACAGTTTGTCTAAAACCGCAGCTGATTAAACTAAGTGAAATGAACGTGTGTCTGTGTCTATGACAATGTAAAGAGGAGCCACTCCGCGGTGGAACCAGAGAGTGGGTGGAACTCTGACCTCTGTCAGTCTGCCGTGCGCACGGAGACTCCTGACCACGCACAGTCCAGGTTGTGACAGCTGCGAATCGAAACTTCTCGAACAGGAACGGGATTTAATCTCGTGGGTGGTAAAAGGGCGAGAAATCTTAACTGCTTTTAATCCCGCGAGATCGTCGCACCCCTATTTATGACATCATCGAATGTAATAGGCATTGATTTTTTTTGCATATGACAACTGAGTGTGGTTCTTATCTTCAAAATTTTGATTTTTAAATTTAATTAATCTTATTGTTGTGTTTTTAATTGTATTATGTTCTTTAACTGTCTTTTCTGTAAAGCCCCTTGAATTGCCTTGTGTATGAATTGTGCTATACAAATAAACTTGCCTTGCCTTGCCTTGCCTATTTATAATTATTTTAAAAATATGAGAAAATGCAGTTTGCCCACCCCTGCTTTAGACATTGGTTTAGCACTGGTGTAGAACCTGATTTGTCCTTGGCTCAATCATTCATCATCTTATTCTTGCTATCGAGTCGAAGGTGCCTGGAGCCTATCCCAGCAACTATGGGCCTTAGGCGGGAGTACATCCTCGACAGTAGACATACACTGGCATTCACCGTTTCTCCTTAATACACACATACTTTGACACAATTCAAATAGATGCTGTACCATACTACACTGCTTGGATAAGATACAGCATTAATATGTTCTAGAAGGTCACACAGTTGCTGGTGTGAGTCATCAACAGCCCTGGGACATGAGATACTCAGATACCCTTAACTCCAAATATAGCCCCAGCTCTGAAGTGTATTTGCATTAAAGATATAAGTGGAGCTCCTCTCAGGGTTACACAAACAACATTTTCTTCACTTTCAATTGATTCAGACTGAGTCTTACTAATGTTGTCTGTGGATTACCCTGGCTGTTCTTTTGTTAAAAAGACAGATGATCTGAGATAACAGGTCTTAAAGATACATTGTGGAAAAAATACAACATTTTGGAGCATGGTCTCACAAAGGAAAGGTAGTGTGATGGCATTCATAAATGGTGAATATTTCGGAAGATGAACCACATCTGCTAAAAGAGGGGTGTTATATGCTGCAGGCCGACGGTTATGCAGTGAATTCTTGTTTATCTCATTAATAAAACTGGTCCAATATCACTCCCCCCTGAGTAGGCCCTGTCCACACGGAGACGAGCTTAGGCGTGTCCGCAAAAGTATTTAATGGTATAGGTGGATCCGGCATTTTTGGAGCCCAAAAACTATCATTTTTTGGAAACACCGGTTCCCGCATTTCCATTGTAACGAGCAATACACATTTTTTCTGAAACAATGACGTAACCCCTCCTCACTCTGTACTTTAACATATAGAACCTCTGGCAGCACCTCACTCTGTACTTTAACATATAGAACCTCTGGCAGCACCTCACTCTGCACTTTAACATATAGAATCTCTGGCAGCACAGAGCTTTTAGAAATGTAAATTCACTTTGAGGGCACTTTAACTGGCGATTGCTTTGTATTAAATGATGTATAGTCTCATTTCCATTATGGGTAATCACCTTTGCTGTAAATATACTAGCACAGATTTGCCAACCCTCTTAAAGCATTTGGTGGAAGGCATAACTGACACATTTGCATTAATGTAAAGTGTAGTACAGTAAATGCACCTACAAGACATCTGCTGTATGAGACAGAATATATATATGAATATAATAAATACATGTATTATATGTTGTACATGGTACACTTCACCACAACAGTGCCTCTACAGCTGACATCTATTTATTGTGTTATTGGAATAAGGATAACTCTTGAGTTTGTCTAAAAGCTGCAAGATGTATCATTACTTAATTCTCATTCCTAAAGTAGTGTTGCCACTGCAGATGTCCAGTGGTGCTGTGAGTGAAGTGGAGGGGCACACAGGTGGACCTCTGAAGAGACTTAAGTGTGTTTGACTCACAGACTTGATCAAAGCCCAGAGCCGGGCACAATGCCCTTCACCAGTCGCTCTTCTTTACCTCCATCTTGTTCAGAGCTCACAGGAGTTCAGAGAGTTGCAGGGGGAGCCTGCTGAGAGCACAGGAGGAGAGAGTGAAATATTAGCTGTTAAAAAGATCTTTTCACAAAACCCCCCACCAAAAAAACCTTTAACATAGAGTCTATTGTAGAATAAACCAGAGAATGACGCATTAAAGCTATGGCAGTTTGTTCATTGAACAGAAGCAGTTTTGAAGGCACTCCTATAATGATTGATGAAAATTAAGTAAGCAGTGTTTTGGTAATGAATGACGTCTCAATGATGTGGTCTTTTGTAACTGAAGCCTGTTGTCCTTGACGACCTGTTGTGGATAAATAGGCCTGTATAAAGAATGCTGTAACGTGTTAAGTTCTGAACTACTAAACTGTTCACATTAGAAATGAAGACAAATCAAAGGTTTGTCAAAGATTTGTATTTGCGTCCGTTGGCCTTTCACCTTAAGACAATTGACCTTTTGGCAAAAGCCCCGCCCCCTTAGTTACTGTTACTAGGTCCGACAAGCTTCTTGAAGCCAAAGCACATGTCAAAATATGTTAAAGTTGCTTGTTAGGCTATGTTCAAAACATAACGTTAGCGGGCTCCCAGCATTGAGACTCAACAGCTAACAGCTAATGTAGACATTAACTAAGGGCTAACGTTGCTAAACTTAAAGGGTAACATTCAACATACAATATTTGCCAATAGTAACCATAACTATGAGATCCAGTTTTGTGGATGTTCTTGCCTCTAGAGCAAGACAACACATTAGTTATCACTATGGCGTTAGCATAGCCTTACCTTGAAGCAGACGTATGCGTGCTTGTTTATTTGTGAGACATTCTGGGAGTGGGGCCGTCCACACTGTTTAATCTGTTGTAGGCACTGCTCCAGTTGTGTTTTCGGCTTTGGGAAAAGAACACAACCCCCAGACAAACTCTTGGGGTACCGACTGATTTACATAATCCATAGGCACATTCACCATTTTGCAGCTTGTCGGACCTAGCTTACATGGAAAGGGTTGCTAATGATGTGTGATTGGACAATGACTGTTTGGGGGGCGGGGTTTTGTCAACGGTCACTTAAAAAAACCTCTGACTTGTTTAATAAATGCCATAGATTAGTGGCTTGGTAATAATGGGACTTGAGAATGGGTTTAAATGTGGTACTGGTGTGCCGGGGTTAATCTGAGTGGATCAGTTCTGAATGGTAATGAGGCTGTATGGTGAGTGCAGATAAAGCAGACAGAGATGTTTGTGTTGTCTGTCTGTGCTGTTGTGGACACATCACTGTGGCCTGCATGCGTGTGTGTGTGTGTGTGTGTGTTGCTAGAATCTTAATGATGCCACCACCTGAGCTTCTCTTCTCTATTATTCATCTTCAAGTGGGGCAAAATACTATAGAAAATAGAATAGTCATGGAATTTCAATTGTGATTTTGGGTCAAAGATGATTCAATGTTTAAATGCAGGACAGTTTATTATCCTTCTTAATGTGTATTGTCTTTTAGGATTGACTGATTGAAACGTGTGTGCTTTTTGTGTTGTTATGTTTATTATTAAAGACAAAAGTTAAACAGGCAACGATAAATGAGGACAGGATGTGCTATGATCCCATAATGCCCACCTATCAATATAGACCAGACATTTGATGTTTTTCACATTTTTTTTGTACAGCGAGGTCGCTAAGATTTAGCCAAATCATAACCTCAGCTTTGTCTTCTCACTAAGTAATGTTGAAATCATGTTTGAACGTTAACACTGGTCACATGTTTGTGCCTTCAAAGCTGTTATAGGGTTTCATAGAGGTAAGCCTAATTTCATGCTTGTCTTTCTCTGTTGCTTCAGAATGGCCCGTACATGAGTGAAATTCAATCAGGTGTCCTCCCACCTCGGCTTCATCTATGGTGCTCTAAAAATCAGCTCTAACCATCCATCATGCTTTATAACACATCACGCATTATGGCCTGACAGGAGAGGGGAGCAGGCTACCAAGAAGTGCATGAGAAAGAGAGGGAGGCAAGATGGTGGCAGGAGCGCACACAAAAAACATCAACCTTCGCTAATCAATATCCATTTCCCCGGGCTGTCATGTTGTTTCTAGAGTGACTGCTGCATTACCCAAACACAGAACGTCTGATCTTAAATAAAACATCACCTTCAGACTAAAGCGATGCATTCATCTTCATTTAACAATCGCTCAACATTTGGCAATAGTTTTATGCAGCCCTCTTTGCCATCGTCAGAATGAATACATCAGAATGACAGCATCTGGCACCTGTGAAAGGGGAGCGTTTCTGCACAGGAGCATTAGCCTGTTAGCCGTAGCGCTCACATTAGGGATTTCAAAGCAGGGATTAATTTCATTTGCAGCTTTGAGCTTTTGTTAGCCTGTTTGTATTTTTACAAATCATGATGGGGTAATAAAGTTATGTTTATGTTCAGTGTTAGAAAAGAACATGAGATAACTGTTGATTATTATTTTCTTATGATATATTTTGATATTGAAAAAAATTAATCATTTTAAGCAGTTGACTTTTCAAAACTGGGTGCAAATTAAAATGTACCAATCCAGGAATAGACTAAACCAAGGACTAAACTAAGGACTAAATCAAGGACTAAATCAAGGACTAAATCAAGGACTAAACCAAGGACTAAACCAAGGACTAAACCGAGGACTAAACCGAGGACTAAATCAAGGACTAAATCAAGGACTAAATCAAGGACTAAACCAAGGACTAAACCGAGGACTAAACCAAGGACTAAACCGAGGACTAAACCAAAGACTAAACTAAGGACTAAATCAAGGACTAAATCAAGGACTAAATCAAGGACTAAACCAAGGACTAAACCGAGGACTAAACCAAGGACTAAACCAAGGAGTAAACCGAGGACTAAACCGAGGACTAAACCGAGGACTAAACCAAGGACTAAATCGAGGACTAAACCAAGGAGTAAACCGAGGACTAAACCAAGGACTAAACCGAGGACTAAACCAAGGACTAAATCAAGAACACGGTTCTACTTAAAAAAAAAAAAACAGCGTTAGGTAGAAATGCACTGATATATCAGTTCAACATTGATATCGGACCGTTTTTACAATATTGACTGATATCAGTATTGGCCTATACAGATGACCAATATTAACCTGTTGTTTAAAAAGGATAACTTCTAATACTTAGATTTAGAAACATCCAGAGAAGGAAAAGCTTATTTAAAAAGCAAAAAATGTGGGTATTGGTTTCAGCCAAATTTGTAATTGAAATATCAGTATTGGCCCAGAAATGTCATATCAGAACATCCCTAAAGACTCAGTAAAGAGTCACATAAAGATTATGACATTATTGCAATAGATTTAGTGTTTTGCAACATGGATATAGTGTAGCTTAATTATTGGATAACAATAAATTCTCAGTATATTATGCAGCCTTAGTTTATGCATGTCTTTGGTGCTGCTCAGTGTCAGATGGTACTGTATCATCCTGAGAAAAAAGGTCTGTGCGTAAGTGTACTAATGATGCTAAATCAGTGCATTAAATCAGCATGTGTTTGTTGCTGATGGCAGTTCGAGCATACCCGCTCCTTTAACTAGGCCTAGACTGACAGCTGACCTTATCAGCAAAAAGCAGGACCTAATTTGTGTAATGATAAGTCTGAGAAAAACATGGGAACGTGCAAATTGGCTCTCAGCGTTCCCAGTTTATCCACTCACTTCCACTGCTGCTGCCTATGTCTGTCAGGAGAATAAGTGAAATATCTTAGTGTATCAGCTGATTACTGACATCTTTCTTTTTCTCAAATGCAATATAATCAAACTTACCAAAATAAAGGCCAAACTCGGTAGCAAAAACAACATTAAAAATCCTGCCAGAACCAATGGTGCTGCAGCAGAGGTTTCTCAAAACTACATTAAGACTTAATGACTGTAGAGTCTGTTTACCTCCATTCACACGTATCACAGCTTCATAACCTCTGAAAAGACAATTCATAAAATAATAATGTATGCTGCCTCTGAAGTTAACTCCACTTCTCCATCCATATTTCTCTCAAATCTATTTTGACTTTGCTCAAATTATTCAAATTCTTGCCAATATTTTTAAGTTGTTTTCAAATGTACTGTTTTCTCACAACTAGGGCTGTCAAAATTCACACATTAACACATACAAATAATCCAAAATATTAACACATTGATCAATTAACGCAGATTAATCACATTATCTGTTTTGGCCTCCTCTCCTGTTTTACCTGCGGAGGGCTACCAGCAACAGACATCACAGCGCAGAGCAGAGGGGTAAAGTGGGCTTCACTGCAGTCAGAGAATGTGCTGCACACATAAGTGCGGAGAATCACATGAATTCCAAAAGAATGGTCTAGACCAGGGGCTACACAGGGCAGAAATAGATCTACAAAAACACTTTAAACGTCGGTGTAATGTTTTTATAATGTTTTGCATAGTTTATGTTAAATTAAATTACAGTTAATGATTAATATGCCATTTATTTAAAAAATAATCTGAAATGATCTTGCAACCTCCAGTTAGGGCCTTGTGACGCCCCGGGGGGTCCCGACCTCCACGTTTGGAAGCCCCTGGTCCAGATGTCCTGTCTAAAGTTTTTGTAGAAAATTCGATCTGCACTGCTCAAACAGCCCAGTGTAGAATGAAGTAGCACTGTGACTGTATGACTCTTAAATGCACCTGGAGCAGGGATGATGACAGCAGCATTAGGGGGCTAGGAGCGGGAGCTCCATCTGGGGCCCCTGGGGGTGGTAAACACAGCCCAAAGGTATGATTAATATGATTTAAAAAATTAATCGATTGACAACGCTACTCACACAAAAGAGGATGCAGCTATTTTAATTAGCAACCTTACAAAGTCGAAAAGGATGTAACTGACCAACGTTCCAATAAAAAGCCTGGTACATATTGTATAATGTATCTGGGGTGACTGATCTGAAATACTGTAAGCGTAATTTGCACTCTACTACTTTTGTTTGTTACTTTCTGGCACCATTAGTCATACCATGGATTGCGCTGTCCCTCATTCAAACAAGTAAAGATGTTGTCTAATCAATGCTTTTGTGCAGCCAGTAAAACTACTTTCCTTTTCTCTTCTCATTGACTACTGCTACGTGTTTACTAGTATGCCAATATTACTGATTAGTCATTAAATAGCTTTCAAAATGGCAACTATAGACCTGGTGCTAATGCACTGCTGTGACCAGATGGTTCTATATTAATTGAGAACTTGAGAAAATGTCAGAAACTACATACATTTGGATACTTGCACATTCAAAAACAGCTAAATATATTACTGACTTTTGTTGTTTTTATAATCTATTTTCTGTTGCTCATCTTAGATACAGTATTTCAAGTGAGGCTATTACCCCTTGCTCTATGTTCTAGTGAAAAAAGGTCTGCTATCATTTCCTTTGTGTGTCTGTGGCCTCTCCTCCTCTCCAGTGGCATCCTGTCGTTCAGCGCTCTGATCTGGAGAGCTGTGACAGAAGCCTACATCTCCACTTCAAAGACTGTGGCAAATGACCCGCCGAGCCACGAGAATGTAGTGCACAAGATCATATGCCACACACAGATGCCCCACACACAAAGCTCCAGTCAGGCTGATACCAGAATGTCTTAACTCGTCCTGTGGGCCTGCCTGGGATGTCATCTCCTGCAGCTGCTGCTAACAGTCCATTTCAGCCTCTAACCCTGCCTGGGGCTAGGCCGCTCACCGGAGTACTAATGATCTCTTCACTCTGCCTACTTTTTTTCCTGTTCATTTTGTTCTGTTCAACTAGACACTTTTAGTGATTCACTCATATATTCACTCACTCTAATATATCTGTACAAGGGGCTATTTTACTCATGGGAAATAATTGCACTCACAGTCACCTAATTCAAGAGTCCTATCCACAACTTAACGCTGCCACTTCACCAACATATTTAATAATACATTTAGAAATAATGTAGTATTTTTACCTATAGGTGTGGGTGATATAAGTGGTAGAAATCACAACAGTTTTGTGTTTTACTTGACCTTCCCTCTGTCCATTCCTCACATGTTGTTAACGGCCCCTATCACCACATCCCCCTCATTTACTGCGCAGCGTCTCTATTCGATCGCCATCTTTGTTTGTAATTGCCTCTGTCACTACCTGCACCTGTTTACCATTCGCCTCGTAATCGGGCGCTCCTCTGCGGTACATCCTCGAGCTTCCATTAACACTGCGTTTACTGTCTGCGTGTCATTAAGAACCACACCGACGTGTGTCCTAGTAAAACAGACTAGGACATAAACTACTAAAGTGATGCAGCCGCCCATTATTCTCCGTTCTATTTCCATGGCTGCCTGGGAGCCTAAAAGCCTCCATAAATTACTCTTGTTATTTGGGTCAAACCACTGTTAGTAAGCACGTGGTTGATTTAGAGCCTCAAGTGGCCGTCCTTAGCTCTGATTTAGCGATATACGTGTGCACACAAACACACACGGGTACTGTATATACATCACAACTGTGTCAGGGAGTGTTGGAAAATTGTAAACATTTATTTGTGTGACACAGAAAGCAGTGACAGACTCACGAACTCAGCTTGTGTGTGGTCAAAACCCTCAGCTATCACAGCGTGGAAGTATTGGGAGTAGATCCAAAGATGGTATTGGTTTTCCATACAAACAGTGCCATTGTGGTTTTTACCCACAGTGGTAAGTCTCTTAAGCCCAGTCCCATCACTGTACCATGTATTCTGACACTGTGTTTGGGTTGGAGGAGCTAGTAGTTCTTGGTTGGTCTGATTGTTGATCATTTTTTTGTGCCACACATTTAACCTCATTTATTTTGACTCATCTTTTTTGCTAAGGTCAAAATCAGGTTCACAATGTTGGGTAAACATTTAGAACTATATTAAATTTTCACACATTTTTGAGTCATAGTGCTAAAGAACTTCCGTTACATACTCATTTATACAAAGAGTAATAAAATAGTAATAGAATATAATAGAAAATAAAATGCATTGCAAGAACCAGAAAAGTCCCAACATGGGGCAATTGCAGAAGAATGAATCCCAATCATCAAAATCACAAAAATCTTTACAAGCCTTGGAGGTATTAAACAATCCAGTAGAAAGACCACATTTTACACACTGTCAATTTATTACATAGTATGTAATGTTAAAATAGTTATTATGAGTTTTCTTTCATAATATTAGTCCAAAAGTCAAACACATTTTAAAAAATGAATATGAATGAATACTCACATGTGGCTCAGATGTCTCCAATAGAAATGCAGATGAAGAGCCTAATGTCTTGAATGGGCTATTGACCCCTGACCACCAGCAATCTGCTCATCAACCTCAGCTCATTGAACACTGTCACATACTCGATTTCTAATTTTTCTTCTACTTTAGTCAAACTGGGGGCCAGCTTTTACTTCATTGTGTGATCATTTCATTTCATTTGTTGAAGAACGCTAATATCCGGTCTTTACCACTAAATGCCTGCCTAAAGACATACACATGCAAACCGTAACAACCCGCACTACATTTCCTTAATGTCACGTCATCTCCCCTGAGGTCTTCACCGATCAATGCCAAGCAGCCATGCCCACATGTCAGCTTTGGGCATTATACACTTGACAAAATGGCCAGAGGGAGTGGACGCATAGATCTGGAGGAGGAAATGTATTGTCGTAACTGAGTGTAGAGAACACTTTAGGTTATTAAGTGTCTCCATTGGCAATAACACATGAATAATACTGGCATTATTTAAGGTTAAGTAATGCCATTTATATTGAAGTAATAACATATTTTGATTCAGAGTTCTGGAAGATATTAAGACCACCACATGGAGTGTCTGTAGATTTACTGTTTGGCTTGGCACAGAATTATGAGCTTAACAAACCCCAGACTGATGTTATTTTTGGGTTGGGTTATTGGTTCCATATTCATGTATATTTTGTCCCTTTAGATATTTTGACTTTGTGGTTACTTGTGAGCATTATGTAAAGTCTTTAAGCCATTCACACTTGCACACTAAAAACTGTCAATCATAGAATTTATGGTTCACTTAAACTAGTGTCCAATGCATCTCCGAGACTGCAGCTCTTGTGGGGTGTACCCGGTCTGCAGTGGTCAGTATCGATCAAAAGAGGGTCCTAAAGGGTCACGTACCTACTATGAGCTATTT
>JAVQKC010022655.1:0-10492 GCA_036025475.1 Philypnodon macrostomus | reverse complement strand
AAAATTTAAGTGTACTGTATGTTTACTACCTCTTGTCCCGTGCTTGTGGGTTTAGGTGGGGCTTGGGTGGGGCTTGGGTGGGGCTTGGGAGGGGCTAGGGAGGAGGGAGTAAATTCCTTTGGAGCTCACTGAAAGGTAGCACCAGACAATACAGGATTACTCAAATATGTATGAATGAAGCACAAGAACAAGAATGTTTTGATGAAGGAACAACATTAATAGTAGAAAGCTCAAAAAAATTTGCAATTTGCCCTATACAGGCTCTTTCACCAATGTCCAATGTAAAACATTTGGCTTGATATAAAAAGTGTGGTCTTTACCCCAAGTGCAGCGTTTAACATGTGTTCTATAAAATGTCAAAATGGAAGAAATTACTACTAATAATGGCTTACATTTATATAGCTCCTTTCTATACACAAAGAGCTTTATAATTGAGTCCATTATTCATCCATTCCACATTCACTCCCTGGTGGTGGTAAGCTACTTCTGTAGCCACAGGTTAAGTATCTTGCCCAGGGACACAACTACAGTATTAACAGTTTTGAGCAGGATTCAAACCACCAACTCTGTGGTTATAGGACAACTGCTCAACCACTGTGCCACTGCTTGTGAGTCACTAGGACAACTGTCAAACACACGTCTAAAGAAAGTGATTATTTAACGCAATAATGCAATAATGATGCTAAATAGATTCATTGTGAATCGTAATGCAGGAGCTTCTTAGTGAAATATTTAATATTGTGCATAGTAGTGTCATATAATGTCAAATATGCACCTGAACACTTCACAAACATTGATATAAACTTAACCACTGCAAGGACAACTGTAGCTCACTTGTGTTGTTGGTTTGCAGTTTGCAATAGTAAACTTATATATTATTTGATCTAAATTGACCTGACTTTCACACAACAGTAGCACTGTGCAAATCCAAACACAATGATAAGAGTTCAAGAGAGTGATTTGGTTTTATGGCCTATTAGTTGTTTTATGAGCTTGTTAGCCAACTTTACTGTGAGTAAGTGCAGAGATTAATTTGAGCTGAAGTCCCTGTACACAAACTATAGCAGAGGTGGGTAAGTAAGAATTTTGTTACTTGAACAATATTACTGGGTAGATTTATTAAAATAAAAAAAAATAAAAAAATCATTCAAATACTTAGTCAAGTAAGAATAATGCGCTAGGTGTAATGGCTGTAATGTAAAGGCCAAACATAAAAAATAGATTCATGTGAAAAACAAAATACACAATTCTAAATCTCACTTTTTAACATCAATTCTTTTAAAACCAAAACCATGGTAACAGCCACAGCCAAGTTTCCAAAAACAGTAGTAAGAATATTGATACTTCAAATGAATAGTATCCAAGTACAAGTAAAATGTTATGATACTTTACATTTATTTGAAGTACATTTATTGTAATGTAATTGTAACGTGTTACTACCCACCATCTCTGTGCATAGGCTTTTGTATTAAGCAGCTATTATTGAACGTGGCTAATTATAGGATAGGACCATATGGTACAATCATCTGCAATTTTCACCAACAAAGCCATATTAGTTCCTGTCAGGTTAGGTGCTGACTAAAAATAGCTTCCTCTTATTTGTAATACATTAAGAAAATCTATCCATAGCGAATGTTGTTTATTAATGACCACTAATAGGCTGTTAATGGTAATATATTGATTTCCTTTCACAGTTCTCTGGTTCTTAGTGAGATAGTAAAAATAACTGTGTCCATTTAGTTTCTGTAAAAGGCACCATTACAATACACTGTCTGTGTCATAAAAACATGATTAATGACAATGATGTGATGTGAAGGTAGATAGTAATAGCTTCTGAGAGTTCACTTCTCTTAAACTTTCGACAAGAGCTAAATGTTGGAATGCAATAATGAATATACGCCAGATAAATATAAGTATCATAGAACTTTTCTGTATCCATAACATTTACTCTGCTTTTATATCTAAGTGTCAGTGTGCCCCAGGGCAGATGTGGCTACAGATTTAGCTTACCACCATCAGTTTGTGACAGACAAGTGAATGAATAATGGGCTAAATTGTAAAGCGCTTATGTATTATAATATTATACACAAATTGTGAATTAAGCTGACCTCCAGTAGATCTGAATCAAGCCTAAAGTGTATCAACTGCAGCTTAAAGATTTGTTGCCCAGGTCCATATCTCAGCCTGACACATTTCCCTTTATCTATTATTAAAACACATAAATAAATGTACAGACAGAAAATCATTTTATGATGAATAACCCCGGTTTAGCTGTGTACCATTGAGGAGAGATAATACACCCTGCTGAGTCCATAAAAGCTGGCATTTCAGTATATGATCCATTTATCTGTTGTTGGACTGCAGAACACAAACAAATGACTCCTGTTTACTCACGTTGGTACAACATGGAGACTGGAGGCAGAATTAAAACACATAAAAAAACACTTAAAAAGTAAATATGTATTTTTTAGATGTGAAGGCAATAGATACATAATATAATAGAAATAGACTCACTAAATTGAACACATGCTCTGAACTAGGATTGTGTGCTTTTCTTTGCCTAGACGTATCTATTATTCATGCAGTTGATTGAGCGAATCCATTTTTGTGGAACATTATTTTCATCAGTTATCAAACACTATGTCTAAAGCACAAAAGCAATGCTGTGTCTATGTCATAAAGATTAACGGCACAGACGGTGTAAGCCTTTGAATTTTAATGCTGTTCTTTAGGTAAAGGTCACAGTCCTATGTAGGGGTCCTGTCGATGCCTCTTTCTGCATCATATGATAAATTTTGCATCTATTATTTATGCTGCTTTTTCTGAAACTGAAAACAATCATCACAGAAGAGCATCCTAACTCTGTACCTTGAGGTGCACAGTTTGTTTCTCTCAGTCAAAACCCTGTGTGAACACTTGTCACTTACGTTGATAAGCTGTCATCTACAATACACCCTCTGCCCCAACGCACAGTTTTGACATTCTGAATTCTTACATCAACTCATTTACCTGTGTTCATGTTAGCTGCAAACTTTTTCACATTTGTTCCGCTTCTGTCTCACGCTAAGCTTTGATTCTGAATTTATGGGAGTTTATTGCATGTGAAAGCTACAATTTCTGTCAAAAGCAAATTATGCTTTATGTAGCTACAGCTGCATCACTAAGTTGAAATGGAACAACTTTACTTGATCTTTTATCTGTGGTGAAGGAGAAAATTAACAAAATGGACTGTTTGTGCTCTCAGCAGAAGGCGGCCTTGAGAGCAGTCTGGCAGAAACTGTGTGTGATGAAAATGAACATGAACAGTGGCGGGAGCTTTTAGGATACATAGTAATTATTATGTAATAGTCCTGTTGAAGACAGCTATCTGTAACATTGCATCAAAAAAGAAAGATTTTAAAATGTTATACCAGGAAAAGTAGCAGTACAGACAGACAGCCTTTTGAAAGAACTTCTGAACTAGCAATACTGCATGTGATATATTTTTGCCCAGTTTGTCAAAGGGCTGACACAGAGAACCATTCAATAGAGTCATCAATTCTCCTAACACATGTGTGTCTATGGATGGTGGGAAGTTTTGACCGAATCCACAACCTGAGAGCACAAGACACTCAACCACTGCAATTCAGGATGTTTTAGGTATCAGCGTGTTTGTTAATTGTTTTCACCCATCGGGTAATGTTGATGTTGATGTTAGCCAACCATTTCTTGGAAGTTGTCTAGTTATTCATAAAGTTTGAGTTCTCAATTTACAAAGCTTCATTAATTAGCTGCAAATATTTTTTAGCAAGAAAACAACCACCTGAAACTATTTTGAATTATTTATGACGCTTGATGAAACTGCAGTAGTGTGACCTGTTTCCAGTGCATGTTGGACCAGAGAGAGTCCTGTTTGTGAACCACAGGATTTCATCTCTGCTTTTTGCAGATGATGTTGTCCTGTTGGCTTTTTCAAACCAGGACCTTCAGCATGCACTGGGACGGTTTGCAGCCGAGTGTGAAGTGGCTGGGATGAGAATCAGAACCTCCAAGTCTGAGGCCATGGTGCTTGACGGGAAAAGGGTGGCTTGCCCTCTCCAGTACACACTGAAGGGACTATGTCTCTCGGCTAGCCTGGGAACTCCTCGGTTATCCTCCTGAAGAGCTGGCAAAAGTGTCTGGGGAGAGGGAAATCTTGGCATCTCTGTTTACACTGTTGCCTCCGAGATAAGCGGTTGAAGATGTGATGAGAGATGAGACATGACAACCCACATACCTTCCAAATGCATGCTCGTGTTTTCAAGAATACCATATGAGAGCAAGCGTGAGCATGAGGAGAAAAAACAATTACATTGAACCTGTGTACGTCTCTGGTGCAGGAAGTATTTACAGCACGGACCTTCCCAAAAGGATCCAGGTCCACTTGTTAATCGAAATAAGGCCTGTCAACAATGGATTGACATGACCTTTTCCATGTTGTGTGAGAATGATTAAGGAATGGGCATACTGTGATTTAACATTTGAGCCAGCGGGTATGTTATCGATTGTTGTTGTGCGTGAGGAATCATTATTCTGCGTGCACTCCTTCAGATTTGTTTGTTGTTCTTATTGGGGCAGAAGCTAATAAATGCTACTGATCTATGACATATTCTGTGGATTCCCAAACGCATGGGCCTGTATATGCAAATGATATTTATATATAAAAGCTTGTTCATTCTTCATCTTATTGACTCCCCAAGCTGATCTGATATTTTAACATTTGCATTTTAACAAATCGCTGAACTGATTATCATGCAACTTTATGTTTTCTATAATAGCAACAGTTATAGTGTGATTCCATGCCTCACTTTAGACAAAAGGACCTGACAGCATGAGTTATAGATGGAGGCTTTTCTAATCCTTGTTGAGTTTCTCCAGACAGAAAGTAGTTTTGTAGTTTATGGTCATGTGGATTACTGGTTTGAGAGAGGAATGACATAACTGCTGAAGTGAAGGAGGAAATGACTGGGGAACAGGAAGCCTGGGCTCCACTCCTGGCCAGCTTCCATAACTGCTCAAACTCGTGTAGTGGCCTGTAAAACGGACGGATGGTTCTGCCAGATCATTTAAATGGGCCAAACATACACAGAATGCATCATGTTTTGCTCTGAATCTCACCATAGTTCCATATTGATGTAAACAGCCATATGCCATTTAAGCCTTTTTTCTATTGATACTGTATTTTTTTCATACTGCTATCTGATCCCAACTTCTAAAAAAGGAATATTTATTTATTTACTGTAATTAGACATATTTGTCTTAAGCATCTATGAATTATAAATATATCATTAATTATTCATTTACTTGCTTGCTGTGCTAATGTGAACAAAGTGACCTTATTCCTCATCTGCTCACAGGGTAGATCACATATTTCTAATGACATTGCATGCAGTTCTTTCTTTCTTTCACACAAGCATGTTCAATTTTAGAGGAAAGAATATACAGTAGTACTATTGATTTGTATTGCACCTGTTGTGGCTATGTTAGATTTGGCTAAAAGTAACATTTTACATAAAATTAGGCACACAAAGCTATTTATTTAGAAACCATTAAGGGTCAATACAATTGTTATTTTATTTTTATGTTGGCAGCAGAAATATGTGCATTTTTGTTTTACCATTGTTTTAGCATTTACAACTACAGTGGATGGTGCTGTCCATGGTGCTGAAATGTGTTTCTAAATGTTGGGTCAGGTATTATTGTTTTCCATATGCCACTCTACGGGGTGCACTGCAGGAATTATCCTGAATTAATCTAACTTTCTAATTCCCCCCTATTGTGTTTACAAAGTTAAACCTAGAAAGGTTTATTCATTCATGAGCTTTCATTCATGGTCTTTTTATAAGGAGTGGCATGTATTGTTTATGATGATCTCAGTTCATTTTGGGTTAGAGTCAGTTCAGGTTCACAGATCAGCGCACAGCTGATTGTGATTAGACAGGGGTTGGACATCCTGAGCAGCACATCACTAAATTATTATTATTGTTATTGTTATTATTATTGTTATTATTATTATATTATTATTATTATTATTATTATTATTATTATTATTATTATTGCAAATATCTGTTGTTGCACCACATGTGCTCATTTCTCTTCATCCATTGTTACAGTAATCAATTGAACAATCTATAGATAGTCACTATGTTATCGACCGAGTTTCAGTAAAACATAAAAATATTTGAAGTAATTGTGAATAATTGTGAATGTCTAATGTGTGGCTGTTTGTTCTGAGAGGGGTCCCACAGTAAAAGCTTTAGCATCCCCTGTGGTCCGGGAGCATGAGTCATGATGAGCTAACTCCACACGGTGCAGCTATCGATCCACTAACAGGATCACCTTCTGCCATCATCTCCAGGCCTCATTAGCAAGGGCTTATTATCTGAGTAGGGCTATTACAGTGCTGTGAAGCTGAAACCATCGGTGAACAAGGAAACACATTTGATCTTGGACTTTTATGCCTGACAGACAATGCCTTCTTAACTACCATACAGGGGCTGGATAATTGTCAATGAGGTCTATACTGCAATGCAGCGATCACACATGAAAAAGGCAATGGCTGGTCTGATTCGGGCTTATAAACAAAACGGTGTGCAAGGTGCTTCTGGCTGTTAGCACCCAAGACCCAAAACTAACACTTAGCAGAGGTAGATTGGTGGATGAAAAAACAAAGGAGAAAAAAACTCTTTTTAGATTGATCAACTTTCACAACCAAAGAGAAGGCTTATATCCACCAAAAACAGATTCACCTCTTAATCTTGTTAAACTGTATAAAATGAATAACGTCAAAGTTAATCTAATTTCCATTTAGTTTATTCGACACAAATGAGTATCCGTCTCAGAGCTGCACAAAGATAATGTCCAGATCTGACACTGGGGACTAACATCCTCTGTCTGCATAAGGCCCATAGTGATTTCATCATTTCACTAACATTTCATTTTCTGTGTCAGATCCTCCCCTGCTCCAAAATGGTATTATCTCAATAGTAAACATGTATTTGTTTGTCCTGCAGATCCCCCAGGACTTGTCGAACATAATGATATAGAAGACTGAGCAGTGCTAATGACAATTATATACTCAGTGCTCAGAACAACATGTATTACATATCACTCCTATAGCATGTCTCTATGTTCTGAACAAAAGTGTCATTCACCAACAGCTCTCCATCTGATTTGATAGGATTTACTCAGTGTTCTGCTCAGTGGTTTGGATCTTCTTCATGTTTCAGAATGTTCCCCAAAGCCACTATCTTTTACATTTTAGGGTTAAAGTACAACACAATAGACTACAGTAAAATACTCTGCTTGAATTGGTTCATTGTTGAGTTTCACGGTAAGATAATATGGGTTCCACCTAGATACATCTTACAATAAAAATATTGAGTGTGAGAAATGTTTGTGTCAAGACTTGTTCTTGTTCAAACTGTGACAGAAGCTGATATAAAGTATTGCCTGTCCCATAGTGTGCCTTCTATGACCCCCTTTCATCATATTACATCCTGCACGGGCCATTATCTGGATGTGCGGCTCCATGTGTGCAGTTTATGTCTCTGGCTGTGGCTCCAACATGTGTCCCTCCCGTGCTCGTGAGATCATGAAGCAGATATGTGTATAGTGAGGCAGAGGACCTCCAGTGCTGCAAGTCTGACTCCACTCCAGTCCACGTTTTGCCCTGCCCTTGTGCTGCTGCTGGTGCGCTCTGTGCTGGTTGCGCGCGGTGTGTCTCCTCATTGCATTCGGCTTTCTATCGCGCTGCCTCAAAAACGCAGGGCTGCTCAAGCTGATACGGCTGCTGTAGAAGTTGTCGGCGCTGAAAGAGCACGGATCATCACCTGGACTCGTCGTTGTTTTTAACTGGGAACATACGAAGCTGTTGTAGCAATGAGGACGTACCCCTATCCAAAGTGAGGAGGGATTTGCGGTCACTGGAACATCTTTCACTCATTAAGGCATTTTGGATTTCTTTTTATTTTCAACATCTAACGGAGCTCGTTTTCTCTGTGGCGAGAGCATACCAAGGATTTGACTGATGTATGCGATGTGGAGACTGCAAGTCGCCTTATGTACTCTGTCGGTGTTGTCCCTGTCAAACGCTGCTGGTGAAAGCAAAGCGCGAAGCTGTAGCGAGGTTAGACAAGCTTATAGCGCGAAAGGATTCAGCCTCGTCAATGTACCTCATCAGGAAATATCAGGTGAGAGCAAGGACTTTTAAAACCCTTTAACACCTGTCATGGGTTTGGTAATATTCGTGTGCCTCAACTTGTGTGTGTTTTGAGCTAAAAATCACAGTCAGCATTTTTATTTTTGAAGAAGCAAACGAATTATAGTCAGACTTATCCCTGACGCACCAAAGTGCACTGACAAACCTCACACTTTTATACAGTATTTCTACTTACTATAAAAATAGTAAAAACAAATATAAAGTGAATTTATGCACATTTGTCTTTGTGAAGATATTTTTGCCCATTATAATATATATATATACATACATATATATACACACACACATATATACCTGGGCATGCTTTTGAAAAGGCTTCCACATAGAGACACCATTTAACCCGAGGACCTCAAGTCTAACATGATACAGCCATTAACTGCCTGCTTGGACACCACTGACACATCTCTATTGAAGTAAAAATGTAAAGGCATTTTAAAAAGTCTCCTCATACCTGTTGCTCATATTCAACAAGAACATGCCGGAGTTTGATGTTGGCTTTAAATAGTGAATAGTAGTGTACCAGTAGGGGGCTGTATGGACTCAAATTGCGAGGCTGTGCGCCACGTGTGTTTCCCCCGTCTTGTTCCTGAGAGCTGCGGCGTTAATTCCTGCTCTTTGGTTGAGCGGAGATACGGGCTTTTGTTATCTCTTGTGCGGCGGTAATCACATTTATGGTCAAAGCGGTAAAGACGATTAGCCAGTAAACATGTGCGCTTCATGAGGAGGAAAAGGGAGGGAAACAGAAGCCTCAAGTCACTCTCCTCACTGCTTAAATGAACACAACATATTAAACGTAGTGTATTTGTAAATGGCAGTGTCAGACCATAATCACTGAGCCTAATATATTGGTTTTAATACAGTTTTGGGTGAATGTGAATATGATCGGCTCAACTGTGTGTGTATGCCAGATTCATTTAGGGATAGGGGATGCTCAGAGAGTCAGATTACAGCACCATAATGCATGTGGTAAAGGATATTGTTATATTTTGCAAGGTGTAATTTCACGTAAAAAAGGATTTTAAATCAAATGAGCCATAAGCCATTTTGAATTTGAATCCCGTCAATGGAAAGTGGCCCGGCACAGAAAATATCAGCAACTTTTGTCGTTTAATCTGCTGTTAGTATTAGACAAGACAGTCTTTTCTGATGGGAAATAATACATTGCGCAATGCTTTTGACAGTTTGTAGTTTAGTTTTCTTGCGGGGCTTTAGTTTTGCACAACATTTCTGCGATTTGTCATGAACATAGCTCATTTCACAATTTACCAAAACAGTCTTCACAGGCGGCGGTCCTCAGCTGCTTCACATTTGTTTGTCAGTTTGTAAATGTTTTTCGTGTTTAGCCACAGACATGTTTTTGTTCTCTTTGATTGATTGCATTTTGATGGCCAAAATCTTGCTCAGTTTAAACAATTATGTGTATGGGATTTACTTGAAAGCATATTTATGTAATTATGTAAAGTTTCATAGATCTTTGAATCATGTTTCCCATGAGAGCAGACAAGCTGAATAAAAAACTAACATTCATTGTGTTTTTAGACATGCTCTCATCAAACCACAGACTATTTCCATTTCTGTTTCAGTCTTTAATTTTATTACAAGAGCCACAGAGGTGAGGTTGGCCTGAGAAAGCTGTCCTTTAGACTTTATTTGAGTGAATAATATAACCGTGGTAGGAGCAGTGGTGGTGTTTATCCCTCCATCATATGCCATGTCATGCCACAGAGCCACTCCCAGTTACTAAACACATGCAGGTTTAGGCTCGGTGCAGAGGGGCCTACTTGAGATGTAAAGCTGTAGTTTACATAAGCTAATTGTTTTAACAGCTTTCTGCCACTGAGGGCCGTGGAGCATTATTCAAGAGGAAATAAATAAGCATTTATTTACACACATACATAAATGCATTGGGCTTTTGAGTAAATGCTCACAATAACTCAATCAAACACAAATTTAAAGTTATCAGAAATAACATTTATCACTGTCTCTTCAGCCAAAAATCATGAATAACCTGATAAAGTGTTTTGTAGTGAGAGAGCTGAGAATAATAATGAAACAACATGTAAACAACATGTATTAAATCATTCTGGACATGGACATAAGATAACTTTTGATTTTGTTCATATATATATATATATTTGAGATGTACAAATGTGGTCATAAGAAGAACTGGTGTAATCTTATTGATCTGAGGATTGCGATGTGGTGGTAGATTACGAGGTTCTTTATGATGTGGATCACTTTCATCACACTGTA
>JAVQKC010022651.1:0-13643 GCA_036025475.1 Philypnodon macrostomus | reverse complement strand
AAATGAGACTCTGAGACCCTCTGTGGGCTGTATTATAAGGGTTTAAATGAGACTCTGAGAACCTCTGTGGGCTGTATTATAAGGATTTAAAATGAGACTCTGAGACCCTCTGTGGGCTGTATTATAAGGGTTTAAAATGAGACTCTGAGACCTTCTGTTGGCTGTATTATAAGGGTTTAAAATGAGACTCTGAGAGCCTCTGTGGGCTGTATTATAAGGGTTTAAAATGAGACTCTGATACCCTCTGTGGGCTGTATTATAAGGGTTTAAAATTAGACTCTGAGAGCCTCTGTGGGGCTCTATTATAAGGGGTTTTTTTAGAGTGCAGGGTCACTCGTTTTTAACCAATCCAAACGTGCCTGTCCAGTGGAAGCATGTGGTTGAAACATCCTTTATTCATAAAGAACTAGAAACTATCAGGAATAATGTGAGGGAGCTGGTGTTTTGTTTGAAAATTGTACAGCTTATTCACTGCTTGTTTAGTTCACACAACTTCTGACCATTGCTCGTTACTCTGATACTTCCTGGTTTGTGTGAGACCCTGATAGATAATAAGTGAGTGCAGCAGGCAGCTCTGGATACAAGAACTCCATAAAGACGCTCCATAAGAGCTAAAATCCTAAAACACTAAAATACGTGGATAAAGAGCAGGACCTGCAGTCTGTGATATGTTAAGGATTTAGGAAAAAGTCTGGAAGAAAATCATGAGCACAGCTACAGCGCAAGACAGCACGGTAAGGTCCGACTCAGGACACTCTCTCCCTACTACTTTACCCAGTGTTATCGACACATATCTGAATAAATAAATCTGTTGTGACCCCTTTGCTCAGAACCCTGCTCAAAACACAACTTTAGGCTTTCTGTGGACTGTAGATTGGGAACTCTCAGAGCCACCTTGTTGAAATAGTTTTTAGATGTCCTTATTCTTGACCTATATTGCTTAAAATACAAGTCTGTTTTTCACTACAAAAACCTTTTTTAAATAAATAACATTTGGAAAAACATTTTTTAGAGGACCTGGTGACCCACAGAGAAACTGAGAAAAGAGTTACGTCGCAGAAGAGAGGAGAGGGAGCTCGAGACGTGAAACACCTTTCTCTCACCTCTATGGCAATTTGGGCACACACTCTGAATCTCTGAAGTAAATTTTTAGAATGTAATATTTTTTGTGTGAATGATTACTGCACAATTTGCTGTCGTATCAGTTTGGCTAAAACAGTGGTCCGTTGCCGGCACCTAACAGAGGCCATTCCAGATTGAAAATGTAAGTCCTGCACATATAAATCTGCCTTTTTGTAGGTTAGCACAGTGAGAGATCAGGCGAAAAGGTTGGTTATTGTTTGGTGTAGTAGATCAAACCAAATTTTGCTTCGACATAATTATTTATGTTCTGTATGTTGTGATAGTTATTCATGGGTGGTATGATCTGGATAATGGCTAGATGCAGTTAGAAAACAATGCAACCAGGCAGTTAAAGTAAGCCATAGGACAGTGAACAACATGCATTTGTTTCTGGACTCAGCATTGCCAAACTTTAATGGCCACAGGTTACAAAGGATTGAAGATTAAGGATATCGGCTTACGTGTTTCTCCGGGTTCAAAACGCTGCTAAAGTGGTAACAACTCTTGGGTTATATCGATCTTCCTGCCCCATCTCCACGCCTGTGCGCTTGACCCACACGTGTCCTCGTCGATCAACAGTTCATTAAGTGGGCCTTCTTATTTTTGCCTTTCAGAGCGGAGAAGAGAGTCTCGCCCTGTGCACTACCACGCAGCTAATTGGAACCAGGATCTGTAAAAATGGGAACTTAAGTAAAACATGCCATAAAATTTTGAAGGCTCACCATAAACTAACCAATTCCTTTTCATTCTTTTAAAAGGGGAACTCTAACTGAAACCTCCGCGTAAACTTTTACGAGGATCCCTGGGGTCACCCGTAAACCCGTTAATAGAGATGAGATATGAGCAGGGCGCTTGGGCCTCCCATTTCGTTTGCATTTCTCTGTCTAGATTTTTTTCCCCCTCAACTCCAGTTCCTTTGCATTCTTGGAAGGGGTCAAATGCTGTTCGGAGACAAACACCGCAGACATAGAATTCAAAAAGAAATAGTGAGAGTTTTTCAGGGACTGCGGATAGTATGTAGTTTCATGGGTTTAGTTTAGGGTGACCAGATGACCCACTTGTCAGTGGATTGTGCAACATTTTCACCATGAACTTGTGTAGTTAAAACCGCAGTACCTGGTTTATCTATTCAACAGAACAACATATCAGAAGTTTGAGGGCCTGGGCCATGTTTATGTTTAGATACATCCATTATCTTTTTAGAACTTGAATATATCAGGAATCATATGAGTTGAATATTGGAAACAACAAAATAAAACATCAAAACTTATTCACAGCTATCTTAATTGTTTAGTGCAAAGAATTAAAAGCCAACTCCAGACAGCTGCTCAGTATTCCCATAGTTCCTGGTTTGTACTTACGAGGCAGTATGTGTTCTATATGTGAGACAGTGGGAGGGCTTTGGGAAGACAATGGCAATATTTAATTCTTACTGTTTCACTTTTGTAACCTGCTTTGTCCCACTGAAAAACCCACAAATCCAACAAATAGAATCTGGTCGTTCAGACCTGGTTCAGTCCTGGTCTAGACCTAGTTTCCTGCCTTAGACCTGCTTTAAACATGAGGTAGCATTGTTTTAGTTCTTGGATTAAAGTTTAATAAACCCAGGCCTTTGTAATCTCTATGGTGTGTACGTCCATGACCACAGAGGCTCCGTAGCCCATAGTGAAGGAGGAACTATCCAAAGACAGATTGAAGCCTACGCCTCTCCCCTTCAGTGTTAGTAACCCCATGGATCCTGTTCGTTCTGACAGCAGTGATTTTGTGTCGAGGTGTGAAAAGGTGAAACTCACACTGTTTTAGTGGCCATAGTGCAGTGGGAGTTTTCTTTTATGTTCCTTTTGAAAGAGTTGGTTAGTTTGACCAACAATGTGACAGACAAAACGTATACATATTGTGCGTTCTTCAAGGTGTAGTGCCAATAGATAATAGTTAATTTTGTTCAAATCTTACGTTAGTAAAAAAAAAAACGTTAGTGCCACCACATTGTCGATTGATGATATGTCTATTCAATTGGCCTGAAATGGAGTTCATTCTCTGCCAGTTTATTCCACTCTCAAGATTTCCAACAACCAGATTTAGGATTGCTGAAGAGACTTGGATCAATCAAATGATGCTATCTCATGCTCAACAGAGCTAGGAAATTAGCCTAATAATGACTGATCTGTAATGGTTGTTTGATGTAAAGGTCAATACAACATTCTACTAGAATGCTATATGGTTATCTATATGGTTGGGTCAATAGGAATAGAAATAGAAAACATTGTGTCATCTTTTTTTGTCTCCCATTGGTAGTACTAAATTGACTGTACAAAAATACTAGTAATAGTCAAAGAAGTTAGTTGCAGTGGAGCTTTGGTATAACATTGTTGCCAAGAAAAATGTCCATGAAAGAAAGGATTAATACATAGACTCTATTCTATTCAAAACATTCCTCTGTAAAATTAGGTGATTTGGTATATTTTCTAAAGTGAATCTTTTAAAGAAGGTTGGTTGTGAATGATTCAATCTTTTTTAGTTAGTTAATTTTTTTTATTCAGACACACAAGAAAAAAATATTTTTTCTACAATCTACAGTCACAAAACATCCATTGTGTCTGAAAGGCATTGGCTGAAGCAAAGCTTATTTTGCCTGCCTAATTTCCTGAACCAGATCATCATAAAAAAAAAAAAAAACAGGAGAAACAGGAGAAGGGGAAAAAAAAAACAAAAAAAAAAACAATGCAATCTGAGCATACACTGACAATCTGTGGTCGTCGACATATTAGTAAATTCTTTACTTTTTTGCAATTACCTTCTCAGTTATTTTCTTACATGTACTTTATCAAGTAGAATAAATGCATTAACCCTGCAGAGAAGAGCACAAATGTCCAAAAACAGCACCTAAGAAAAACAAGGCCTATGCTGTACATTTCCCTAAAACTACGTGAACTATGTTCAGCAGGATTAATTGGTCAATTCAAGTGCTTCGGGGCATTAAATAGTTAATTAATTAATTGTCATTAATTGTAGAAGTACCAAACTAATTCCAGTTCTGCGTCTTCATGATATGTACCTGTGTGCAAAAGTTGAAAAAGATCCAGCAAAGAGTTTTTGAGTTATTCACAATTTAGGGCAGTAATTAAAGAATTACTTATTTCATATTAATTGTAGAAGTACAAAAATCAATCAGGTTGGGCATCTTTATGAGATGTACCTGTGGGCAAAAGTTTAAACTGATCCGGCAATTCGTTTTGCAGACACGGACGAATGTGATTCCATAATATTGTTGTTTCGACGACATAATGATGTAAAAACAGAAACCTGGCTGTTGATATTAATTATCTATTTACACACTACTTGTTCCCCTGTTGTAGCATTTCTCCAACTGTAGCCTGAGCTGTTTCATATCCCACTGAGACTAATGTGAAAGGGCGCGGGACGTGGTGTGGTTATTTTGACAAATTGAGCCTGTAGTTGTTTTTCCTTTTACTCCCTCATATATCGCAATCTACATCACTACTCTTACTGTAACCGAGATCATTCGGAGCTTAAGTTTTTGGTGCTTTCCGGGCCCGGAGAATTGTAATCCCGCATTGTAAGCACATATTCCGGGAGTGAGGTAAGTGGTCAGTGGCTTGCAGCAGATCTGTTAGTGAAAGAATTATGACGCCAGACAAAACAATTACTTAATTTTACAAACGATAATGATTTTTTGAGAGTCAGATAGTCCCCCCCAGGCAAACCAAAATATAAGCCACGGTGCAACACCATGTCAAAGGAGTCAGAGGTCTGCGAAGTCTTTCGTCCCAACAGCCACCTACATATTTCAATGGGACGCTAGGGGCTCAGGTTTCAGAGCCAAGCAGCGGCCAAGAGACCCCCGCGTCAATTAATCTTAGCCTTGTAGCGGCATATAATTTGCCATTAGAAGACATTAAACCTGAGGGCCTGATTTGGACCTCGGGGGACTAGAAGGGATGGGGAGGAGGGGTTAGTGACCGGACAGCCTCCATTTGGCCCCCCAGGACCCCCATCCTAAAAAAAAGCCTATTTCTAGTTGTACAGTGCACTATAGATAAGTCCAAGAATTAAAGGGACCATATTGTGCCCTAGTTCAAGCTTTATGAGGGGGGTTACCTCTAGATTCATGTATACACTTAAATAATGAAAATAAAGATGCCTGGGTATTTTTTGGAGCTGCTGAAAAGGTCAGATCATGACCCTTTAAGGCCCCCTTTTCCCCTACTAGCCATGCCCACAACTTTATTAAATATAAAGAATGAAAAGTAGCAGCAAGATTTGTGAAGTCTTTTCTGTTCCTGGAAAGCGAAACACGGGCCCATAAAGTCAATTTAGCATAATAGCTAACATAATACAGTGCCCTTTAAAAAAATCCATTAGGCAAAAATCAACATTAAAATCATTGCGTTTTGTTACAACCTACAGAAAATCAGACTTTTTATTTTAGTTTTTTTTCCCCAAGGTCATGAGTGGTTAGAAATACAATAGAATGTGTATATGTATTTAAAAAGCTGAGGTCATTCAATTAACACTAGTGGCACATTTGTGCATAAAAATACCAAAACAGTGCAACATTTAGCAAACATTCACACGACGAGATGCCGATATTTCTTTCTGCTGCTCAAAGTACAAGGTCTATTTCAGAAATGTTTTAGATAAAATCATTTCCAGAGCTTGCATCAAGGTGACCTATACATTCCTAATCCCTGTAGAACACGGGTTATATGAATACATGAATGCCCCATGCCATTAGAAAACGCATTAAACCTGAGGGCCTGATTCAGAGCTCCTGGGACTGCAAGGATCGGGGACAGCCCTCCCTTTGGCCTCTTGGACCCCGGGCGAGCCCCCATTCTGAAAAAGAGACAGGTACTTAAAAAAAACGGGTGAAAAGATCAGTGCAAAGAAAACAAGGATGATTAATGGGTAAAAATGAGGGCCTTTTAGGTGGCTTTCATCTGGCTCTGATTCAGGTCTTCAGTGAGCCATTAACCCACGAGGCAACTGTCCTGGGCCCGAGTGAGAAATGAAGTCCCAGTGCACCGTTCAGGCTAAAGCAGGCTCTGCTCACAATGTGGAGGAGGCACCGCTTGTGTTAAAGTGAAATGCAGTGATTTAATAAACACATGTATAATGCTTATGTCAGAGAATTTCTATTTTAAATGCGAATATTATTGCTGCACTAACCTGATTTGTTTCCCTTGTAACTGAACAAAAACAATTATTCGGTCAATAGTACAGCATAACAGAAGCCAACTAAGGGAAAAAAATGAGAACAAAATTTAGACCCTCTGTGGGCTTTATTATAAGGATATCTGTTCTAGAGCAACTGTTTAACCAATCACACACTTCCACATGAACAGAAATGCTCTGATTGGTAGACACATCCATTATCTATCCAGAGCTGCTGGGCCACCAATCGATTAAAAGCCAACTCTAGACCTCTGCTCGTTATTCTCACACTTCCTGGTTTGTGAACGGGAAGGGTTTAGAAAGAACGTCAGAGGCTGAGGGGAGAGCATCATTCAAACTTTTATGTTTTTTTTCCTCAGTAATTTCTAAGTAATTATTTATTCATCTTCTACTTATTCTTGTTTGGGGTCGTGTGTGACAGCAATCTATCCACTCAGCTTTGGGCCCGGGGTGGGGTACACCTTGGACCAGTGGTTTACAAACTGTGACTGTAGAGCCACATTTTGTAATAATTCTACATTATGTAATAATCTGACAAAATGTTATAACATTTTCAATTCACTGTGTACTAAAAACACATTTTGTAAGAAACTGTATTTTGTATTTTGTAATACGCTGACTTTAACACAACATGCAATAAATCTGAGCACATTTGGTAGTAAGTTATATTTTGAGAAAATTACAAAATACACAAGACAGGAGTTTATTACAAAATGTGGGTTTATTACATAATGAAATAAAATTGTTATTACATTGGAATGGAACATGGAATTATTACAAAATGGGGCTCTACAGGCACTGAAAAATCTGATAGGCATCATAGTTTAAATTTAGAAACTCTTTTCCCTTGTTATAATGAACTGTGTGTCAGCTGACCTGTAGATCAAACCTCCAACCTCCTTGCTAAAAGAGGGCAGCTCCAACATCTCTGAAACTATATGAGGCTTCAAGAAGTATTAACTGGTAACTTTCCTTAGGTGAAGTTCTTCCAGCACCACTTTCTTACCTGGTTTTAGTGCATAGTTTAGGTGTGGAAGCTTGGCCTCAACAAGCCGCTGACTGCCAGCCACAGACAAGACCATGGAAGCTAAATGGAGTTATACATGTCAAATAATTACTTTTAATGAGTTGTACTTCCTGCCAAAATGTCAACATCAAAAGCCTTCATATTGGATTTAAGTACAAATAATGTAAGCACATAGAACTGTTGAACCAGTCTTTTCAGAAATGGCATAAAATGTTGGTGCCAATGGGCCGGGATTCAGCTCAGTCGACAGAGCGTGCAGCCCATATTCAGAGCTTACAATATTTGAATCCGGCACACGGCAGTTTTCCAGTCAATCTTCTTCTGGGTTTACTGTCATCTCACTGTCCTGAAAATACAAGCCAAAGAGCAGAAAGGAATAATATGAATTAATAAATTAAATTAGTTATTATATTAAAAATAGTCCCTGGGATCTGTATCTATGAACTGTGGACCATTAAATTAAGGGGAGAGATTATTGTTTCAGATGTCTGGCTGCTGTTAGAAGCCCCAGTGGATAGCTGACCGCCTCTGTGTTCATGTTCTCATCTGGATCCCCCCACCCAAAACCAAACCTGCTGCATCTCCTCATTCACTTGGATCTCCCCCTAAACCTGCTGCATCTATACAAACATATTGAGCTCTCTCAGCACAAGGACCTCATCCGTCAGTCCTGGACACATCTATAGCCTGTCCGTCCTGGGAGTGGATCCCTCTATCATGTGGTTCTCCCTAAGGTTTCTCTTTTCCCCATAAATGGGTTTTTTGGAGTTTTTCCTTGTGGTGATGGAGGGTCTAAGGACAAAGGATGTCCTGGGACAGTCCTGTTTGTGTGTTATTGATTGTCGATTGTTTATTTGCAATGATCTTGTTTATTGTTTACCTCCCTCTCTTTCTGTGAAGCCCTCTGAAGCAACTTTGTTGTGATATAGGGCTATACAAATAAAATTTAATTTAATTATATGTATTCAATAATAAATTGTACAACAAAATTGGCACATTCTCCTCTGTCCTGCTCTAATAACTGCATAATCTTAATACTCCACTATACAGACTAGGTAAGATGCAATTCTTTTCATGTAAGCATTTGTAATCAGGCATACTGTATACGTGTGCTTGTAATGGGATGTTTTTACCTCAACCTGAAGTGACCAAACTGATACAGAACGATTTGTGACTGTTCATTTTTCAAAGCAGGAAGTATGCGATCAAATCAGATGCATGCCTAGACATCAAGAGATCCATATGGTGAGCAGAAAAAGTGGCTCTTGTGTAATTTATCACAGCATATGAAGACATCAAACCTGAACCAGGCTGAAGCAGGTCAGTGTCTACAGTACATGACCATCCCTTTGAGCTCGTCACACTTCATAAATCCAACTCAATATGTTCACACAAGAACTCTCCACTGACCAGGAAATCTGTTCTTGGAAAATTTTATGTTTGTATATGGTATTTCCCATGACCTGGACTAACATTTGTATCTGTTATTTTTCGTGTTTGTTCTCAGAGTATAGTAGAATAGCCAATAATTGTACTCAAGTAAGAGCATTGTGACTTGAAATCACAGTAATATTACTTAAGTACTCATTCAAGTACTGGGTGAAAAAACTACTCAGTAACTACTTCAATGTAATGTCAGATGTATTTTGCTTTGATTTGATTATACTCTACAAAAATGTGTAAGTAAAAATAAAATTTTAACAAAAACAAAAAAATCTCACTTTTCTTAACATCTATACTATCTCTTTCAAGCTTTCCTAAATCTTGCTCAAAGTCTATAAAAATATTACTCTAATATAACTACAATTTATTCCAAAAGACTCTCCAGTAAATGTAGTAAATATACTCATTACCAGAGGTGGGTAGAGTAGCCAATCATTTTACTCAAATTAATGTTAATCAAGTATAAGTAAAATGTACGCATTCACATAATTACTCGAGTAAGAGTAGAAAGGGACTGGGTGAAAAAAAAAAAAATTGTGGTAATCGGGCAAAAAAATAAAAAGATAATAAACAGATTTTGATATTTTAAAAACAAATTATATTTTCAAAAATTATTGCCCACTTGTTTATTCTGCTGGGGTAATTGATGAACCTTGCATCAGGCAGAGAAACTACCCCATCAGGGGTTGGCCGGAGCATCAATGGGCCTCTAATACAGAGATATACACGGACCTACAGCCACATTGATCCAGTATAGGGACATGATATATAAACTTTGAAAGGGGCTCTATATAGCCCCTTTCAAAGTTATAATGGAGAAATTAGAATTAGCCACAAAATATCTCAAATGAAGATGGCTTTGACAAAGTACATCCACTCTGCTACATGTAGGTGATGTCAGAGCCTGGTTAGGAAACATTAGTGAATGTACCTCACATTGTATGATTATTTAATGCACACATTAGTAACAGTTAGACTTTTGGCTGGAGGTAAAAGTCCTGATTCCTGTGAAGACCACCATATTGTTTTATTGTATGCTCAGAATTAGTCTATCCCTCACCAGAAATCCTACTTTTGTATTAAGTAAGTACTTTTGCTCCAGTCGCCTCCATTCCGGAACTTTGAACATTCCAAATGACATTTTAAAGGGTCTATTTTTGTCTCAACAGCAATTAGTTGTCTGCAGTTGTACCATTCTTTCAAGGCTGATTTGACAACATTTTACGAAATTTTTATTTGACCTTTATTTAACCAGGAGAGTCCCACTGATGAGCATTGTCTTTTGCACTGGAGTCCTAGCCCCAATGGAAAAACTGTTGTAAATAGAAGAAGAGGAACCTACCGTGCCTGGAGGAAAACCTACACAGGCACGGGGAGAACATGCAAACTCCACACAGAAAGGCCTGCCACCCATTTTACAATATAAACTACACAATATTATATCACACAGCCCATTATAAAGTTTTATGTTTGAAGTGATATATACGATTTGCATTGTTCTTTTTTTTACATTTATATAGATATTGATCATTTCATTATATTTATTGTGGGACATCCTGTGCTCCAGTTGCTGAACAAGGGACTGCTTCAAACCAGCGAGCAGGTTAATAAAGTTTGAGCCGCAGTGTGTAAATTGTCAATTTGCCCGGGCCCGCATGCTCGAGGGGGCGTGAGGCAAAGAAAAACACACAGCTGAGCGATTCCATTGACACTCCTTCCAGGTCAAAGGTTAATGAATGATTATTTCTCCCTCTCTCCCAGCAGGTTCTGCCCACTCTCCCATGGCCACGAGGTGAAAGAAACTCAATTTAAGTCAGGAGAAATTCCTCCGAGATAATTTGCTGTTATTTAATCAGGCCCGCACTGATTGCCGAAGACAAGGAAAACATAAGTGAGAGCAATTGCCTTTATTGATCCTCTTAAAGAAACAGTGACGTGTAAAAGGCGTGGTGAGGGGTAATCTAGAGTTAATGGTGTAATGCTCAGTGATTACAACACATTATCCAAAGCAGCCACATTAGGTTGGTAAATGATTGAATGGATGATAAATGTGTTGAGCAGTGAGGAAATTGAACCATGCTTAAAGACTCAATAGTAAATCGAAGGGGTGAAAATCTAAATTAGGCCATTTTGACATTTTAAATTGAAATGTATACAGTAGACACAACGTAAAAAAAATGGTGGAAAGTATATTCAATACTTGATTCGTTTTTCGTATTTACTTCTGTAGCATCACAAAATGCAAATAGAGAAATTAGTCATTTTTATTTGAATAAAAAAAGATCTTAATTGTAACATTAGGCCATTCTATTGGCTTCTTTTAACTAGCACTGCAATCATTCATGCTGTATGAGGAGCATGAATATCTTTTATAAAATGGTGGGAAGAAACTACCTGGATGTGTCTTAAGTGTGGTCACATGATTACATTTGGATGTTTTGTCTAAATTCTCACTTTGAATTTAGTAAATGAATAATACAATTATATTGCAGTTGCATTTACCTAACGGATAATGGCGTAAGGCATTTGCACATTACCTCAAAAAGAGTGGAATGACATGCCTCAGCAGACAATAAGTCGATTTGTGAACAGCATGTCAAGCCACTGTTAAGCTGTAGTTGATGCTCATGGACACGTGACAAGATACTGAGAATTCCTACTGCCTGGTTCTACTTAAATACCCCACATTCATGATCTGTTATCACTGTTACATGAACATTTTAATAATAATGCACTGGTTTTACATTGCATTATTCATTCACTCTCATACTTGGTGGTGGTATACTGCCTGTGTAGTGTCATTCTGTGCCTCACAAACACCAATCACACAACCACATATATTCACATACATTCACAGGCAATGTAGGTGTAAGTGTTTTGCCTAAGGACACAACAAAAATATGTGCGCTTACCCTCTGCACCATTACCATTTCCATAAATGTAACCAAAAAGTCAATATCCCTAACTTTTAGTGACTAGTATATGTATATATTCAATAAAGCGCAGGCAAGTATCCTCAGCTAAACACTGTTATATACTTAGATGTTCACCTTTTAACCTTTAAACAATTCAATAGAAAAATGCTTTCAAAATTCAGAATACTTGTAAAACAGATGTGTGACAGTGTCAGTGTGACCTGATCACTGCGGCTGACTCCTGACCCGGAACAGTGCAGTTGAGCAAAATGAGAGGAGAGAGAGTTCAGAGTAGATTTGATTTCACCCAAAGACCATGTGTGGGTTTGTGCTTGTATAATAGTGCTCTGGCCTTCTCATCCAAGCGGGATTATTTATACCCACCTTTCAATAATCCCAGTTTCTCTTATTCAGGGGTAAATGCTTCATCCATTCAAACACAAATGGTGCCGTAGTAGAATCTTCTTGTTCCAGACTGTGTTCCGAATGCACTTTCCACTCAAGCTAACATCGATCTCTGCATTTCCTCCCTGTGTTACCATGGGGTACTTCCAACATCATATGGAATTACTAGGGATGCACAGATATATCGGCTCAACATCGGTATTGGCCAGTCTTTACAATTTTGACTGACATCGGTATCAGTCTCTACAGTGGCATGTCTGATGTTTACAGAATATCGGTATCGAAATCAGTATCGGCCAAGCAATCAAGGATTTACCTGCATTCCTCAAAACATTGCAATGCTATTGGAGGTTTGGACAAAACTAAAAAAAAGACCAACTAGCAAAAATGTGTCTGGTGAGCACAAAGTTAGAGATTGCTCCTTTTATGTTTTGTTTTCTGTAACAGTAGTGACATAAAAGCTAATAAAAGTGTATAGTTCTCCACAGAGAGGAGAGTTAGTTAGTGCTGGCAATCACGCCGCATCGACCCTCGCTGAAGTCCGGCGGTTCGGATCGATAAAAGTCATTCTCTAACGGCCCAGATGGAAGCTGAAAAATCCTGATTCGTGCTTTAGCTCCCAGTCTTGTTTTTGTTTTTGCCCCCTCCATCTCGCCGAAATGTCAAGAGAACAATAAATGTATAAAAGGTCAGAGGCGTACTAACAGAGCCGTGCGAGCTTTCATTACATTTGCTGTTGGCTATAGCAGAGGCGCTCGACGTGTTGAGTCTCACACCGTTGTAGCTCCTAATAATGTCAGAGGGAAAGATCTCGGGGCAGGCTGCCATGGTGTCTACGGCTACT
Organism: Philypnodon macrostomus; assembly: GCA_036025475.1. NCBI lineage: Eukaryota > Metazoa > Chordata > Actinopteri > Gobiiformes > Eleotridae > Philypnodon > Philypnodon macrostomus. The sequence goes on along the minus strand of JAVQKC010022651.1, from coordinate 691 downwards.
GTGCAGGGACAAATATAGTGCTAGGAATCACGTCAAAAACTAGAATTGACACGGTAATCAATACTCAGTGCAAAGGTTTTAACAGCCTCATAATCTAAAGGCCACAATAATTCTTCTGATTTAACAGGGGAAGGTTAAAAAATGGCCAATATATCAGCATTTTAGGACTATATAAAAAAAAATATATATGTTTTTGAATCATCTGAATTGTTCTATTTGGGAACTCTTGCCTCTGCTGAAAAAGCTCACATTAGGTGCTAACCCTTTAAGGCTCTCTTTACCCCAGTGGTCAGTCATTCAGTAATATAGCTAATGCAGCGTAGCATCGGGCAGTTCAGCCAGTGCAGGTGACAAGGTGGGACCCACAAATAAGGTCTAAACTAAAACTAAACTAGGCCTATAAAAGGAGGTCTAAACCATCATTTAGGCCAGAACAAAACCAAGATCAAACACAATCTAAACCAAGTCAAGCCCATACAACCTTAATGGGGTCGCAGGGTAGATGTCTTCCCCCATTTATTTGTATTTATTTATTTATTTATTTATTTGACAGGGACATTGCACAATACATATATTGCACAGACCAGAGATAGCTACAGGCTAATTTTCATCTGTTGTCCCTGGTACAAAATTTAAAATACGGATAAACAAAACACCACAGAACACCACAGAACACCACAGAACACCACAG
>JAVQKC010022642.1:0-37590 GCA_036025475.1 Philypnodon macrostomus | reverse complement strand
CCCATAGGGGTCATAAACATGGGGGCGCTATAGAGGCATTCTTTATTTGACCTCTGTAATGTGCCTATGTACATTAAGTATACAATTGCCCAGATCACTGTGACAACATTCACGCAATTTCGTTTATGTTCAGCAGGATTATTGGCTCAATAAAAGTGCATCAAAACATTAATTTGGGAATTATTTAATTATCATTAATCGAAGATGTACCAAACTCAATCCAGTTCTGCATCTTCATGATATGTACCTGTGTGCAACAGTTGAAAAAGCTCCAGCAAAGACTTTTTATTGAAGCAGGATCAGAAGCATAGTAACAGCATTGTTAATGATATAGTACACAGTCACACAGTCTATAGCGTTATTGCGTTCACAGTTTTGGCCCGTAATAATTAATTACTTAATTAATATTCATGGAAGAAGTACCCAAATCGATACAGTTCGGCGTCTTGGTATGGTATGCACCTGTGTGCAAATGTTGAAACTGATCCGGCAATTCGTTTTTGAGTTATCGCGTTCACAGCTAGGATCTGCGGACGCGGACGCAGATGGACATGATTCCATTATATCGTCGTTTCGCCGATATAATGAGGAACAGTGCACATAAGCCTTCCTACACCATATTGCATAATCATTTGTTAGACATTTTTAAAGGTCTGACACATGAAGATCTCATTTGCAAAATCTTTGAGGAAGTACAAGGTCTTAAATCATTGCATGAATGTGCACCCATTGTCACGTATGTTACATAATCTAAGTTATTGTCAGACAAGCTGGCTTGATACCGTGAGGAAAGAAAATAACAAATCAATGGTTCAAAGCAAACTCGGCCTGTTCCCTCTGCTCCTGGGACCATTCTTCATTTGAGGAGCACATACATTAGAAAAGCCAACAGACCAAGACATTCAGTGCTGTACAGAAAAGATGCTCACGCAAGATAAATAAGTAATCATCTAAACCAGATCAGAGGCCTCCATTCTATAGATGCACTGTGGAGTTGAGAGTGCATTTCATCAGCATAATGCCTTTCTTCTGCATGTATATGATCTGCCCTTCTTAGTCATAATCAACATAAAAAACCCTGTCTTCCAAATGGAAAGAAGTATCTTTAAACTGCCCTTTGTGACTTTGATACTAGATCCATACTTGATTTCCTCACTTCCTGCACATTGCCATTGCAGCTGTGTTGAACATAAGCTACTTGAGCTGAGAGTCTCACTGTGATCTGACTTTATGTCCTGTGTGTTTGTTGTCTGGACACCAAAAACATTGGTTTCTAAATGGCCACAAATTAGACACAGTAAAAAGGTCTAGAGAGTATCCAGCTGCATTTTTCTGCCTGGCTGAACTGAGCCAAACTGACACATGCCGACATATGGACGCAGAGTTTGAAGCCAGAGGGATGATTCACTCATTGTTCTTCCTCTTAGACAAGATGAGAGAACATTTGAACTTCTAAAGACAGCTGTTTGTGTCAATGAGTGGTCACCGTCCTGAATATACTTACACACACAAGTGCAAATAAGGTACTAAGTACCTTAGGGAAAGAGGTCATAAAACTCAAATTAGAGAAAGGAAATAAACCCATGTTAACACTTTCTCCCATTGTTAAAACAGTGTACCCACTTCCTTCACTAAGCATGTGTCTTGAAACTATCATGCCTCACTGCAGCTGGACTTATCAAACAAACAATACTCAATAATAAACAGGATATTTAGTTCCAAAATCAAAGGCATCTTTAATTGCAAATGTGTATAGTTTTTTATATTGGTGCATTCCAGAAATCACAGAGTCCTAAGCACGCTTCTTTTTGTGACCTAGTAACCTGTTTCTGTGGCCTCAGTCTGTCTTTTTGTCTTTTCTAATTCTTAAATGCTTCTAAACATTCACTTTGGCACTGATTCCTCACAGACACTTGAATGTGTTCTGCTCCAGGCTGTACTCAAGCTGGATAGCTCTGTTTACCCTGTACAAATGACAAAAACTTACAGCCCTGAAACGTTCAGTTCTGAAGCAAGACCAAAAATGTGTGTGTCATAAATCAACATAAATATTTAAACATAAAACAGCTAAAATATTATCTGGAGCAAATCTATCATTTTTATAAATATTCTTCATTTTGTTATTTTTCCACTTAATTACATTTTAATGTGTCAGAACATGGTGTGAGCTCTACAGACCTGTTAGAGCGTTTGTTTACTGAGGTATATCCTTGTGTTTTAGCATGTAACTTGGCCACAGTGCCAGAGTACCGACTGGTCCTAACTAACCTAATGCATGTAGTTGGTCTGTGAGTTGAGTTGAGATTAAGTGTGTCATCGGACTCTGCAGAACAGTAAATGGTCATGAATCAAATTTTCCACGTTAAAACTGGGAAATCTGAAAGTATCACTGTGCGTGTGTGTGTGTGTGTAAAGATTGAGTGGATGGTCTTACACAGATAGACAGACAGATTTAAAACATGTGCCTCTAATCCAAAAAGCTGTCAACAAACATCTCAAGGGATGCCCAGTGGAGGCTATGATGTTGCATTTTTAAAATGCTGCTTTTGCAGATGGACAATGCACTGCAGATTGTGAGAGCACATGGAGAGGCATGTCTTCTCTAATGCTCTTGAGTTAGACCCACAATGGAGCTAGATTTTTTATGTTTCTCTAATGAAACAGAGATCTTTCTTAGCATTTCCCATTTAGTGAAACAGTTAGGAAGGTCAACATAATATTGTATTTAGTTGACCAAATGTGGAATGGAGCAACCATTCAGAGACTGGAATAAGCCTGCAGGCAGCCTACATGCAGCAGGAGTCTGCAGAAGCCACAGAGCTGCGGCACAGAAGGCAGTATATGTTATCTGATTGGACAATAAACCGAGCACCATTGTTTAACAGACAGATGTGAGGATACTCAGTGAACCAGAACTTTAATATATTTAGGTCTGGATCTATTTTCACTTCTAGCACTGTGGGGGACTTAAATCTGAAGAATGCATAATATAATTGATGATAACATGTTGTTAGTTAAGAGTATTTAAAGATCTGTAAACATTAATTATGATAAATGTATATTAGTTACCTCTGGAGTAGAAGGATTGAAGGCAACACTAAGCACTGTGGAGGACTCTTTCTGAAGTTTGTGGAGGTAGCTACTACTTCGGACATCATATACATAGGCCTGTGAAAAAAGCTTGGTTAATACATCTGAATATATGAACACAATACATTAGAAGTACAGTTGAGGTGGCTGTTGTCCTTAACAATCTCCTGCTGATATGTAAGCGACTGTTGATTTCGGGTGACTGAGAGAGGGTGATAATGACCTGTTATTTGAAGGTGTAAATTGGGTGATGATTTTATGCAGCTTTTGCTCCACAAAAAGTCCCCGTGCTGTAGTCTCATGCTAGTCTTACATCAATATTCTTAAATTGACATTTTAGCACATTTGCCACAGTTTTTATGTGTGCTGATAAAAACAGATGTTTGTGACCAGATGACGACTCATCAGATTCCTGCAGCTGTTTTTGGTTTGACTTTTCTGAAAAAAGAAGTGAGCTCTGTCAAATGCTCTATTGTTAGTGGGTCTGCTGCAATGACGTGTGGTGACTCAATGAAAAGATACTAGAAAAAAAGAATGCATATCTACATATGAAATACCTTTACGACATATTTTACATTAGAGGTGGTTAATATTCTGTTTTGTGCTGAATACAGTTCATTTGCATGCTTCATATACCTGTGAATAAAGGATTTGAAGTTTTACCATACAACTTTCACTTTATATATTTGTTTTGCTCCATTTAGAACTACTATTCTCAAGGTTTGGCTAACTACCTTGAACACAAGACAACTTGAAATGGGAGAAAAACACTCTCAAAAAAACATTTTCTGTATAATGTGATAATTAAAATAAAATATATATATATAGTATTTTTGAAAATCTCTATAAAAAAAAAACACAAAAACAAACAACAGAAGGTAATATCACCAACACTGAAATCCTATTGAACCTAAAAAAGATTTTTTGGCTTTGTGTTGGTTGGAAAATGATTTGGAAGGTCTTTTCAACTACTTTTTCCATGATTGCTATTTGATATATTACGACAAGTACAAATTCATCTGGCTTATAGAGGTCTCAGGGCAGCCACAAATAAATATAGTGAGGTTCACTACTGTAAAATCTCCCAACTTCCAAGAAACAATGTCCATTCTCAAAAGAGATGCTCTCAAATGTCAGAACTGTGTTGCGGTCCTATCATTAATAAAAACCAATGGCATGTGTATACTATTCCAATGCTTTGACACAGAAACTATATACATAAAAAGTGGTTTATGCATTTTGCCTTGAGCTGAGAGGCTTTGAAATAGTACTTCCTGTTAAAAGATACAGTTTGTCTTCAGCACTTACACAGTTGTCTTCTGAACCTGTTGCAATGTATTGGCCACACGGTGAAATGGCTGCACAGCAGGGGTGGCAGCGATTTACATGGTTTTCATATCTTCGTACACACCTGAGATAAGACATAAAAAATGAGATGCATAAAAAAGACTTATGACATGCCGTTATTCTTTATGTCAACACTTTCTTCAGAGACACTGTTCATCTTTCAGCAGAAGAAACAAATGTCTTCTTTACAACACATCTTGGAAACACTAACTAAATACTATCCAGTTGAGGTCACTCCATCCAGCTCAGGAAATAAGAGTCATTGTCCTTATGCAACTGATGGTGGGGAGTAACATGTAATGTCTTACATTGCCCTACAAGCCACAGCTTCCATATGAGCTGGCGAGCTGGCAAAGCATACACTTAACAGAAATCTGGTAAAACCGTATCTTCAGCATCCACACGGTAATGTCATTAACTCAAAAGTAGGTAATTTTCAGTGCTGGCCATTAAGAAACCTTATATACCCAGTGTGTTGAGTTATAGCCCCACATACAAGAGCCGACATCATAAAGTTATAGCTTTTTACTGATGTTGTTTCAAAAGGTATCGATTTCACCCAAGAGAATATTGTGTATTTTTGCTGAAATGTATCGTTAGTTTTGTACAAAATGCTGTCACTGTTACACATATTTGCATAGTATTAACATAATACCATACTGGCTATATAAATCTCCCACAACACACATTCTCTTTCACACTAAGTACCCTGTAAGGAATTAATTCAGCTTAAATCACAACTAGCCCCAAGCTAAAACTACCAATAAATTAGGGAGTAAGTAGATTAAAGGCAACGTGTATAAACCAGAACTAAACTAGGTCAGAAACAGTTTCAGAACAAACAAGGCTTAAACTGTGCCTAAACCAGGACTAAGCAGTGGATCACACTAACCCTAATCGAGACTTGAACTGTCCCCTGAGTACTACCACTGCAGTAGTCCCAAAATTGAAAGTACTCAAATAAATATACTAACACACTAACAGCAGTCAAATTAACACATTGTCATAAACCTTGAAAAGACTTCCTGTGTGAGAATATACACATACTGACGGATGCTGAGCTAAATCCTCTCTCTCACAGACAGACCATTTTCTTTGTGTGTGTGATGTCTGTTTGTATTTGTCTGATGACTGCTCAGACTGCTTAGCCCTTCAGCGAGATACTATGTTACTAATACCAGCTGGGTATATTGTCACTCATTAAAATAATCAAGTATACCTTACATATAAAGTTGTGTAAAAGCTGTTTTGTCTTATTGAAATCAGATTTCAAAATCATATGTAGATGTTTTTCATAGCACACATGGCCACAATAAAACATAATAATATCTTTGGAAGCGTGAGTGAAGTGAACTTTTCATTGGCTTGTGTCTTGTGTTCATTAGCTAAAGGCCTGATAGTAAATATATATGGGAGGTTCAGTGGTAACTCCTCTTATGGGTAGTTTCTGTAACCCCAGATAGATTTTTCTTATCAAAGGAGTGAATAAAATGAAGGAGCTAAAACATATAGTTTTTTTTACATCTTTCATATGTTTCATCTTAGAAGAATAGCATGAACTAATCCGCATTAAATAATGGCTCTCAGAACCAGAAGTTGACCTGGAAATGAGACCCAAATATTTATCAGAACGCCATAAGGTTTGGGTCTGGGATGTGGAGTTCAACATTGAAGCCCTCTTAGACATGAGACAAGATACTCAATAATGCCTTCTACAGGGCCAAAAAGAACATCTCTCTATCCAAGAGAGCTTGCTTGAATTAGCTGCCTTATAAGGATACCAGCTAAGGGCCAAACAAAGACACTGTGCTTAAAAATGTTACTGTTGCAGATTCATCGACTGAGGTTTGTGTCAGTGAGACAATATAGGGTCCATTCAATATTTTTTTTTCTTTTTCCTAACATTTGGTGTAAGCTCTGATACAGACCTGAGAGTCCGAAGGTCCCAGATCTTGATACCATCTGTGACGGCGCTGGTGAGGAAGAGGTTGTATGAATCAGGAGCTTGAGAGCTGAACAATGACCCCTGAGAGATAGACATAAAACAAAAGAGCTTAGTCAGCACATATGGGAAAGTGCTTTGAAAAATGTTTTTTCATAACAATCAACATTTTGTAAAACCATTTACAGAGACAGTAAAAAACAGAATAGTTCAGTTGTGTTCTTTGTCATTTTGTATCAATGTTTCCATTGTTTAGACACATTCGATTATTATTTAAAGATATGGTTTCCTTGCATGTGATAGTTGACTTTGCATTTAGGAGAAGAAGTCAGGTTGTTTTTTATTTAGCTTTCCATTAAGGAGTGTGAGAACTGAAGTCTACGAGAGCATTTCTAGTTCCAATTTCCGAGAAGTCCTCTGCTCTGATGAGTTCCAGGTGAATTTTGCAAAAGAGGCGATGGAAATTTGAAGTGGGAAAAGCTGCTTCATACGCCACAGATCTGCTGCTTGGTCTGCCTCAGGATGTGAGCAGAGGGAAGACTGATGTTATGTGTGTACTTCTTAGACAGGGGCAATCCTTGTGATCCTTTGGTATTAACCCTCGCATAACCAAATGCCCACAGGCTTCAGGGCAGAGGACCCCTGTTCTGACGCAAGAGTGAAGCTGAAACAACACTCCACAGGCAGCTCACAAATACACTGCACAATAGCTAGCGTGACAAAGAGCAGGCACCTCTGCAGGCAGAGTCTGGTCAGCTGTGTGCAAGAGTGCATTGCAGCTATGAAGGTTAATACCTTTAATTCATACCACTAGCTGCAGTGTATACAGCTAATCCAGGCTGCTGTGAGTGTCAAGAGTCTACAAGCTAACATGCAAGTGGATAAAGTCCTTATCAGCGTAAGTCAGGACAAGCATATCCTAATCCTGCAGCGATTAACTCTTTTAACAATAAATGTAAAGTGGATTATACATTTTAATACACAGAAATGCAGTTATTTACTTTGTGTTGATAATTTAGGAGGTTATAACATGTATCACTCAATTAAAGTTGATACGGTCAAAGAAGATATACAGCAGAATATAAAATACATATTATAGAGTAACATAAAGCATATAATTCAATAAAAAACAGATTGTCTTTGAGATGCTGGCTTTCATTTTGTGAGTGATTAGTTTTACATTCTTGATACATTGAGTGTTATAACTACTGTGGATAAAAGCCCAAGATGTCTATTTGTTAGACATCAGCAAATTGGGTCCACATTGGGCCAAGACAGAGATGTGGGACTGAGGCCACATAAACCAAGTGCATCATGGAACAGCATTATTCCAAGGCTATCATCCAGCATGGGATCTCCTGCTGCCATATAGAATGGCACTCCTAATCCTGCAGCACTGGGGATTTACATTTAAACACTCAGTAAGATAAATGATACTGGTTATGACACGTCCTGTCTGTCTGTCATGGAAACATCTGCACAGATGCTTTTTTAACCATGACCTTCTTCATTCATGCCACAAACTAACACTTTTATTCCCTCAAAGATGGACTGTGCCTTGCGTAACTCTCAAAACTCTTAGATATCTTATGTAACCTAAAACCTCTGCAAGATACTAGAGCTCATTATGTTAAGGTAAATGCCAAGTAATAATAACTATCAAGATAAGTGTAGTTCAACAAACCTTAAATGGAGTTCTCCACAAAGATCAATTATTTATCTCATAAAAAGTATACACTTTTAGTTTGAAATAAATAGTGTTAAATAAATAGTATATCTTTGTTTGTATGCGGGGATTGGTGTAGGTATAAATTGTAAATAAAATCTAGCTCACCTTGTTTTGTGTGATGCAGTGGATGGCTCGACTGTGGGCATTAGGTAGCTCTGCAGCAGTGGCCCCTCGGTTCATGTCAAACACTTGAATAGATCGATCTGATCCACACACGAGAACAATGTCTGAGCAGGGTATAGGAAAGGTTATGTGGCCATTCGAGGGACCAGACAGCTGCAAAATTGTGACAAATTTGACAAAACATCTACTTGATTTCAATTGTATACTGTGGTTGATGCTATTGTTTTGCACAGCCACATGTGGGAGGGTTTATTACAAGGTAAAGCATTGTAAAGTCTAACAACATACAGGAATGCAGACATAGCTTATTAAAGAGACACACTTTACATGTAAAATTAACAATGGAAGTCCTGGGGCGACAAGGGCAAACGAGTCTGCTGCTGATGACACAGAACCGGTCCAAACAAAAGCATAAGATAAGTCTATGGGAGTACATTTCTCACAATATACTGCATGTATAATGTCAAAGGATACAAGATAAAAAATCATTGATTGAAGACATAGCAGTGATCTCGGTCGCTGATATAGACAAAGATTTTGCCAATTTTACGGAACTAAGTTGATGATACCTAAAAAAAAAGCAGATAAAAATAAAGAAATACATCATACACACACATTACTCATAGATTGATAACACTAAAGCTCTGTTTGTGATTTCTGACAATTGTTTCTAATAACCTAGCATTGAGCCAAAATCATGTCACACTAGTGATGTAAGTTTGATGGTCAACTGTCATAATGTGTGGTGTGTGGCCTCCATAAGTACAACATAAGCCTGCTATAAACCAACAAACCAAACATTTAAAGACAAAATATAATTGAATGCATTCACACAGCAGTGAAGTGGTGTTTAAAAGCTTGGTTGGTAAAACAATATATTTCTTGAATTTTGTGAATTGTGAACTTGCCTTTTGATGTCATCAGTATTAGTGTCTACATCATACAAGTACAGGTGAAGAGTAGGTCCTGATGCCACGAGAAAGAATTTGTCAAGGTACCAAAACTGAGCACATTTGATTGGTTTGGTGAAACTTCTGTTACTCTATAGAAAAGAACACACAGACAATTATAAACTGTGTGAAAGTTTGACCATAACAAAATGAGCCACACATTGGGAAAGTGTTACCATAAGCTGAGGTAAAACACACATTTTGAGGACAAGCATGAATGTATTCCAATAAAGTTCCAAAGCTCTGCTTATACTTTCAGAGTAGCAGATTCTTAGTATAACAACATCTTATATGGGCTGATACTTGCCCTTTTTGAATTTAACTAGGTTACTTTCTGGAAATGTAAAAAAAAGGATTAGTCAGTTAATGTAAATAGATTAATACAACTATTACTAACTGAGGGCCAAAGAACCAATTTAGTTTAGTTTCAATTGTTTTACAAATAAGACAAAATAAATAAATATGGGCCTAAAAGTGGGACTGTAACTTTTTGGTGAGATGGTGAACATTGAAAAGTAGAAAGCATATAGATATATATAATAGTAGCTTAGTTTATGGGTGCGAGACACTGCATGGGACATTTACCATAATAATAGCAGGTTCTTGGCTCTTGTGGGTCCAGATTCGCAGTGTCTGGTCCTCTGAGGCACTCAGCCACCACTGTCTGTTGAGACTCCAACTAACACTGGTCACTATTTTGTCATGCCCTGCAAACAAACATGAGGCTAAAGTCACAATGTTAGTGATAATGATGCAGCAGTCAGTGACACTCTGACTCAGTGACTGGTCAGGTTATCCCCTGAACTTGTCTCTGCTGCACCCTGCTGGACCTTTAGTCTGTTTTTGTCATTGAGATTTTTATACTTTGCCCAGATAGTTTAGTATTTCAGACTAAAACATTTTTGGATTTTTTTTAAGATAAAAAGCAAGCCATTTTTACATATAGTAAGGTGAACGACAATAATAAAGCAAATGCAATGGGTAAAAAAGGCAATGATATGGGTATCCACAAAATTAGCAAACTAAAAACATCCTTTTCAATAATATGATTAGAAACTGTGGTTGTGGCTCAGGACATACTGACAGTCAGAGGTCTGAAGGTACGGACAGTAGTGTTGACTTCACACACCTGTGTAGACAGTGGAGCTGCCGGTAAGAGAAGGTTTACACAATAACACTGAGCAGTCGCCAAGACCACACAGAACTTGTCTTCCGTCACCTGGGAGAGGAAAAGAAACAGTCACTTCTTAAAACTCGCCATAGCGACTCTATCATAGATGTTTGTCTTTAAAGGTTCTTTTAACATTATAACAAACTTAGATACAATCTGCTTTACCTGAGTATTGAATGCAGTACACAGGCTTGCTTGATGTAGTATACTCTGTGTTTGAACTACTTGGTGCTGCACAATCGTCTGGGTAATCTCTGACAAAAAAACACCTAAACAACAAACAGAGAGAACTATATCCAGATTCAGATTATTCAATTGTTTGTATTTCCACTTAAGTTCCTACTTTGTATCATTGGTCTTTGTAGATGATAAGTCCTTTTTGACATTTGTTTTAGGAGCAAACATAATTCTTCTAAAATAAACAGAAGAGAACAATATAATACAATAGAGTACATATCAGTGACTTAATGGAGCATAAGATGAACCTACCTTGGAGCACTAGTGTATCCAGATGACTTCACTTTAGTATGAAAGACCAAGGCTTGATCCTTTATACCTACTATAACAAGACAAACAGAAAATAAGTAAGATCTGTGACGATTACATTTGAGATATATTTCATATGTCCTGACGAGTAGCCTATAATGTGTATATATCAGATGAATGTGAATAGTTAAAAAAAAACCTCTGATCCCCTGTCTGCTTCAGGAGAGTAAAACTTGCACATTCGAAGAAGAAAAATATAGGATGAAAGATGAGAGTATAAGCAAAAAGTACCACAATTCTGCAATTCTGCAAACAAGACCATTCATATCCAGCTGTTATTTAATGGTAATTTAGTTTTATGGGGTAGTAAACACCCCATTCTGCTCCGATAATTTACCCTGGCCTTACACAAGACAAATTGTAAAAACCACAAATTGAACATTGGTATACATATAATTCCACTGAGTTTGACAAGACAAATAATCTGTAACTAAAAATGACAAAAAGTGAAATGTATACACATATGAAATTGCAGGTTATATTTAGAGCTTGCATCACTTATTATTTTTGGAATTTAGGTGACTCTTAGTTTGAAAAGTCAAAAACCTGAATTAGAAAAAGAAAACTAACAAGATAAACCACTTACCAGTAGGTTATTAGTTAAATTTTTGTAAATAATTGAATTTGTAGCAATAGTTGAATTGCTTTCTAATACGGGAATGCACAGTGAATTGCTTAGGTATTTTGGTCTGCCATAGTCGAGACTCCCTGAAGATCCCCTACAATGACTGGTACTGGCAGCTCCGTTGTCTCCAGCTGTGGGGAGTCTGGCTCACTGGCAGCCTTAGTATTACCCCTCTGTTTCAGCCAGATGCTAACCACAAAATAGGTCTCCAGTAAAAGTGGGCTTCATGTGGAAAAAGTCAAATGATACACCGAGTAACCACAAACCTCGACTTGAGCGACAATATGCACTTACGCAAAATGTTTCTGTATGCTTCCCATGTTTCTGTTGTGGTTCCCATTGTTAATACAAAAATTGTAACAGTTTTGAAGCATTTATTATTGTCCTATGTACTTATTTAGCAATTTTTTTTTAAAATGACATTATAAATTTGAAGTGCATTTATTGGTTTAGCTGTTGGAAGTTTCACTACAACATAGGCTGTTTGAATTAAGCTGTAAACTGAACTGCAGGACCTTTTACTAACAGGAGTATTGTATGCATAATACTATAGACTCTTTGTAACGTGCTTCTATAGTGTTGTGTGAGCTCAAACCTTTCTTTTTAGGATGGTTGGCATGTTTCTTTTTTAACATAGCATTCAGGGGAGAGTCTGGTGATGGAGGAGCACTAAAAAAGAATGGGATGAGGAACAGATGAAAGGCTTATTAAATACAATGTAATAGTGCTCAATGTAGAGGACAAACAGCCATTTAGTAGTTTTTTGTCTCTCTTTTAAATATTGTGCTGTAGTTCTTACACAGCAGCGTTTTGATAGTTATGTTTTTTTAGTGTACTTACCTTGGAAACACAGAAAAACCTTCACCTCCAGCCAAGGTCTTCTTTAAGTCACTTAGATGTATCTCTAACAAGGCCACGCATGGAGTAAACAATGAACTCACAAAAATATGGATCTGCATAAAACAGATGTGAAATAATAGTAAGAATAATAAGCCAAGAATGACTTTTACAATACCTTCATAGCATTACAGTGGCATGTACTCACAGAGTTATTCTGGCCCATAGAAGTAGAATAAGATCCAGCCATTGTGATGCTCAATTCTGGATAATCTATGAAAAATGTACTGGTCAAGGTTATTTTACACCTGGCAAATGTAGCATATTGTGACATATAAAAACATACACTACAGAGTGTATCCTGAAATACCTCTAAAATAAAGCACTGTTAGCAATTCTGATGTTGCCAAATCCATCATGTAAAGTCCATCCGAGCTCCCTATGAAAATCCAGCTGATGTTCCTGCAAATATTAAAAATAAAACATTCAAATATGAACAATTCATTTTCACGTAAACCCAAACCTGGTGTCTTGTTGTTTAGAAATGAGCAGACTAAGGCAATTGAGGCAAAGGAAAGTCCTGCTGTGATTGTGTATCATAAAGTACTTACACTTTATGGTAGTGTGAATTTATTTCTTAGTGGCTCATTATTTTCATGCTGAGCACATGATTCTGTACAGGATGTGGACAATTACACCTAGAAGTATGGAATTTATAGTTTTTATTCCTATATATAAAAAAAGAATAGAATGGTTGTAGAAAAGGTAAACATATTTATCACTATAGTAGCCACTGGTTCAAAAGTATGTAGGTTTTTGGACGCATGCTTCCTTGGTAAATGAATCCAAACCTCCAGCAAATATAGATAAAAATGCCCTTTATTTTCCATGCATTCTGTTAACACAGTCAAAAGACTGTTCCTCAATACTTTGCAACAACTGCTGCAGTAATCACACACATTAAATAGGGACTGGTTACACGCATCTTTAGCCAACAGCGCCACATAGTGGTTGGAGGCACATTTTGGATTCTACAATAGTGGATCCACTATGTGCCAGAGTATATGTTAATTCAAAGACTATGGGTTTCTGTGTGATTTTGTGATGCCTTGCTGGATAATAATATTTTTTATTCCATTCCTGTGGTCATGAAAATACTCACATCCTATTTCATATCTGCATTTCCAGTTGCATATTTTCACAATCTGCAATAGTTTATGTTTCTAGCCTGAAATGTGTCTTGTGACGCAATAGCCCATGAAGATTCTAGAGACATCTACTGGTAATGTGGAAATAAGGGATTCTTATTTGTGTTTTAGTTGGGTCAGTTTTTCCAGCATGAGATTCAAACCAATCTTTGAGAAGTTTTTTGTTTCCACTTCTGGATGGATTTCATTCATGGTTTAGTATTTGTTAAATGTAGGTCTCCTAGAATAAAAAAATAAAATAAAAAGTAGCTTGTTTAGACTTACCTTTTTTGGTCATTGCTGGTGTCAATAAAAGAACACAATTCCATTTTTAAAATAGGTTTGGAAATCTCCACTTCGGCTGAGTGTTTGGTATCTCCTTGGAGGGAAAATTGATATTTACATGTTATAGTGTAGGAGTAGTCACAAAAACATAATGAATATTGTTAAATTACCACTACCTGCTCTTTGACCTAAAAATTCTTTATGTATTTTATATCTTTTTTCTATCTTGTGAAGATCCGTTTTTGTCACCAGATGACACTTGTCTTCAAGAGAAAAGCACCACATCTGAATATAAACACACACAGAAAGATGCATAACCCTGTTGAGATTTGATAATAATGTTTGTGACTATTGACTAACCTGACCATCCAATGATCCAGTAACAAGTTGTCGAGTTTCTGCCAAAAATACAACACTGACCAATGGAGAACCTAAAAAAATATATACTTTTTGAATAAACAGATAGAACTTTAACAAAATAATCAGCAATTTCATACCTGACAGTACAAATGACTGGTAGTACACCGCTTCAGTGTTTAGATCCCACACCTGATTATAAGTGATATGTAAAAAACACAAATATACATTCTGAAATTTTAATAACCCAATGTATTTAAGAATGAAACATGTTTCCCAGAACCTTGAATGTCCGGTCCTCTGATGTAGTGACCAAAATATCATTGTTCCAGGGGCAGAACTCTGCTGAAGTTAATGCTCCTAAATGACCAGTTAAGGCGGAAATTGTTTCTTGCTTCTATTAAGAAAAGACACATGTTAAACTATTGTTAATATAAACCCACTGTTTTTTGGTTTGTTTTTTTTTTGGATTAAAATGTTAAACAAACTTAAACATACCTTTGAATTAAGAATGTATACAGTATCTCCAGAGCATGCTGCTACTTTATCATCAGACAAAGAGAAAGAAAGATGAACTACATCCCCAAGTAATGAGCTAATGATTGTTCCAACTGCAATTTTTCCTGTAAAATAATAAAAATCAGATCACCGAACAATAACTTTTTTTTTGTACATCACTAAATTAACTCAGTTAATGCACATTATATGGTCAACAATAAATTATACTACTACACACTTTATCCACTAACCTTCTCTGGCCCTCTTCTGACACCTTTCAACACCCCATATGATAATGTAATCAGCAGAGGCAGAGCAGAGAAGGACTGGTCTGTTACTTTTTCCAAAAGTCATAACACTGATGTCACTGTGGTGGCCAGTTAGTTTCAACGGCTGCAAAGAAAACATTTACAAATTCACAATACATAGAAAATATAATCAATCAACAGACGACATCAATGGTAATTTAACATCACATGTTTACCTCTTCCACATCCACGTGAGCGTAAACTAATATGTCTTTGCCATTCAGTACCGCATAGAATGATTGCGAGCAAGCAAGTTGTTGGTGAAACACGAGCTGGTCACGAGTCAGACAGACCTTTTCAGTGATCATCTCGAAGTTTTGTAAGTCCCACAACTGTGGCCCCAAAAGAAAAGAAAAAAACACGAAATTGATCTAACTAAACAACTTCACCTAGATCCATGTCGCTAACTGCTTTGCGCTTGTGTGTTACCATGGTGACACCAAATTTTGCATTTACTTCCGTTTGACGTAGACCAACGTAACTTAATTTGTTTGTATGACTTTCATTAATGCGTAGTGTCTATTCTGGAAATGTATCACAGGCTAATTAAAAAACTAACCCAAATGTTGTGAAACATACGGGTCCGCAACAGTTGATTTACACTACTGGTTTTAACCACAAGATGGCAGTCAAATGCATTATTGAGCATTGTTTTCAGGGATATTTTGAGGTCAAAATAAAACAAACTATTAGTTTTCTCACTTTGAAAACAGGAAAAAGGAAAAAAAGGGAAAAAATGCGAATTTTCTTTCATATTTTTTAAACATCACACTTACAAAAATATTTTTAGAAATCCAAAACTCTAGCTCACGGTTTGTTTTGTAACAAACTGAAAAATAGGACGACACACAAGCTTTAAGTGGATTTTAGGTCATCCTGTTTGAGTACCTAAGATGTGTTGAAAGAATAAACGAAGAGGTGCACTATGGGAATTGTAGTTAGCGGCTGTAAACTGGGTGGTGTCTAGCGGCAGCTTTGCTGTAGTTGGATGAATCAGTCGACGTTGACAGTCCTTGGGTTATGACTGTGCTTTTGTAGTGCGGAGCTAACTTTAGCCACGGCGTTAGCAAGTTCTTACGTATTTGAATTTCCTTAGAAAAGACGAGTTTCAGTGCCAACTGCTTCTACAGATTGACTGGAGTTTTTAACTTCTGTATTTTTACTAGCCTATTATGATTCGAATTAGGCTTTACCGAGAAGTCGGCTGTCACAACTTAAGCTAAATGGCTAGCTAGCGTGTCAGGAACTTGTGAATTTCATAACTTAGTCACCGCGGGCCATAACAAACTGGCTACCGGGCAAAGGAGCTAACTAACCTTAAATTGAACCGCTATCTTAATTGTACAAAGGTAATCCGTATCAGATATTAACAAAGTACAGTTTGTTAGCATCTTAGAGCTAGCCATTCTGGGATCTGTAATATGAAACAGGCACAGATCGATACATTGGGATTTCTTCCTCAAAAGGACATAGTATACAACAAACTACTGCCGTATGCGGATAGGTTAGACGAGGAATCAAATGATGTTTTGAGCAAAATTAAAGGTAACTTGGCCCTAGCTGTTCAGCTGAGAGAGATATGGCCCGGTGTACTGTTCTGGACAAGAAAACTTTCCACGTAAGTAAAATTAGTTGGTTAACTGGAAATATTATATTTACAGGCTGAAAAGATGAGAGGTTGTGTGGGTTTACGGTTCAGGGTTTTTTGTGTTTTGCTTTGAAAGGAAATCAGCTGGCAGCATTGAATAAAAACCAAAGTGCAGTCAGTAAATGAACAACTATGAGTCACAGATGAAATGGGCTTCTTAAATACATAGATTTTTTACATAGATTTTAAACGTGTTATTATTTAATCAATCAGTCAATCACTACTGTACATTTAAATACAACTCTTCTTAAGCCACAAATATGAACTACTATTAAAGTATTACATTTACATTTC
Source organism: Philypnodon macrostomus (assembly GCA_036025475.1). Taxonomy (NCBI): domain Eukaryota; kingdom Metazoa; phylum Chordata; class Actinopteri; order Gobiiformes; family Eleotridae; genus Philypnodon; species Philypnodon macrostomus. The sequence continues at coordinate 20,653 of JAVQKC010022642.1, read as the reverse complement.
ATATTGCTCTACTTGATTGCTGGACTTCGTTTAATCTGTTTCATTCCTCTCACTGGCTCTGTCCAGAAGTGAGTCACTACCGGCTCAGAGAGATGGAAAGTTTACACTGGGGTTGACCCAGATTCTGATGTGTAGCACTTTACTAATCATGTACACATTTTATAATCCAGAGCACTTTAAATATGATTGGTGATTTTTTTATTTGATTTACCTACTGTCATAGTTTTCTCTTTATAAGTTTTGTATTCTATCTTTCCATGCCCTCTAGGTATATGCGCATGTACGGTCGGAAGTTCAGCAAAGAAGACCATGTGCTGTTTATCAAATTACTTTATGAGCTAGTAACAATCCCCAAACTGGAGATCAGTATGATGCAGGGCTTTGCTCGGCTTCTAATCAACCTCCTGAAGTAAGAGACCTTTAAAACACGTACACGCGTCACAAGAAATGGCCTGGTTTTTAGAATCTATTAAAATTATTCAACTTTTGTAGGAAAAAAGAACTGCTGTCCAGGGAGGACCTTGAATTGCCATGGAGGCCACTGTACGATCTGCATGACAGGATCCTTTACTCTAAGACTGAACATCTGGGCCTCAACTGGTTTCCTAAGTATGTCTGTTTGTTCATAATTCAATGTAGTTTTTAGTTTGCAAATGATGCACTTTAGTGCAGCTCAGATATGCAGTCAATGGATTGTACTGGATAGCTTTAGTTGGAGATACTGTACATTCAATCCAGAGATAATATTATTATAAGCTATACTTTTCTGGTACACTAACCAAAAATATATTTTGAATTTATTAATTTACAATATGTATAGAATGTTCATGCATAGACAAACAACATTAGCTATGAAATGCAGATTATTCAAGAAATGACTTCAACACCCATGGTGAAAGTCTGTGAAGCTCTTACAGCAAGCAGTGCGTGGTGCTCTTTTATGGTGCTATGGGAACATTGTTTCTCACATTGTTTTGCACATCACATTTTACATTATGGCTTAAAAATCAAGCTGCTTTGGCTGTATGCTTGCTCATTATATAAATATAAAATTCAAACATATGAAGACAGAGAGACAAACAGTTGAAACAGGACAATTTAGTAAAATAAGTTTTTTCATTCATTAAACGATTGGCACTTTTTATGCTGAATGCATCTTTATTCCTTTGTCTCCTTTCACATTTAGTTCTCCTCGGCCTCGTTCATCCTCTAAAAACGTAATGCTAAAATTGGTTCGGAGGTGGTAAGAACAATATTCCTCCTTGTGTTTACGTTTAAATAATCCTGTGGGGCACTTGTTTTTTCTTGGATAAAATGCATGTAAAATCACAAACTGGCCACCCCATACGCAGCTTAAAAATCAGTACATAATCAATGTTAACATTACACTCATATTTGAGACTGTCGCACTGCAGCTAACAGATTCTCAATCCTCTATCCCTGCATCTACTTTGATAGGCTTCTCTGGGATCCATTCTAATTTCAGATGTGTTTCCCACAATTTCATGACAATGAAAATTGTCTGAATGAATCATGTAAATGTATTTGACATTTCTGAACAAACTTGGAAGTGGTGCTTGGATTTAACAGCCGTTAACTTACATTGGCTAAATTTGTTGGAGTGGTGGTGGGTAGCAGTACTGCTTACTTTGATGCTAACATGATTTCAAAGATAAGCAGTGTTTTACAGGTATAAGGAAAATAATTTAGCAAAGTAATTTTTCCCATCCTAGCTTGTGCTGTTGTGAACATCATGGCCTTGCCCAGATACAAAGGTCACTGTAGAGCCCTTTGTAACTGGATACTCATTTACTGACCCATTTGTGTTAGTCTTGAAATTGAAATGCATGAGTGAACCATGGCCTGTGTGATGTGGACTTATTGTGTAGTAATATGGTTGCAGATTGGCTTGGACAATGGCATGGGTGGGTTTAGTTAATGTTAAGAGTACTAAATCTGCATTAGGTCAGCTGTAAAAATACATCACCAATAACCAGTTGTTGAGTCAGATTGCCAGGGCATTTCCACTAAGGCATGGCTTGAAGCTTGCATGTGAGCACATAGGTGGGATTCAGGAACAGGGAGCTCCAAAGCTGTAGTTATATTGGTCCTGGGCTTTTAGAGTGGTTATGTGACCACAGCCCTGTCATCTGTACATGAAGATAACCTTGTCAGGACCAATGTTTAAAGAAGCTCTATGGATATAAATGTTTAAAGCCAACCACAACAAACAAATCTGCACAAATATAGTGCATGCAACTTAATAATACAATTATCAGAAAAATCGAGCACAGAAGAAAATCTTGATCTTAAATTCAAAATAGCATGTATTTTACATTTTTGTCAGGATGTGTCATTAATAGCTATTTTTTCCTTTTTTTGTCTTTTTAAAAAAGAAATGTTAAACACTAGGAAGACGTACATACACTTTGCATGTTAGCAGCACTAGAGATAGAACATAGAACATGCAAATTGTAGTATAATAACCAACATATTCTGTCATTTTGTCCCTCACAGCTCTGTGGAAAATGTGCTGAAAGCACTTGTAAAAAACTGCAGGCCGTAAGTAATTTTTATTTTGTTTTGTTATTTTATTTTTCTGACTTATATATTGAGTATTTTATTGAGCATTATATTCACAGTACCAATGAGGTTCACTGACAACTCAAAAGTTTAATTCAATGTAAAATTTGTAAATATGAGTAATACAAATGCTGATACATTAGGTCACCATAGCTGTACGACTGTCTTAGGACAGCTCTCGGACTCTCTCTGTTTGCTCTTACACAGATAATCCTATTATCTCATCTAATTCTGTCCTGTCTGAGAGTTTCCTGTTCTGTGAGAAGGGAGAGTAATTTGTGGTCAACTTTTACACATTGGTCAGCAGATACCAATGTTGGAACTGTTTTTATACCAAATGGTGGAGAAATTATAATGACATGACCTAGAGAAATTACACAAAAATATAATGGTCTACAACTCCGTCTGTATGTCCAGTGGATTTACTGACATGGCTAAAATTGTGCCATATGTATGACTTGACATGACTCTTTGTGCAGCATGCATGTTTGAGAGCTATAATAGTTTTACTGTGTTAAGAGGTTTGCTTGCCCTAATGTCAAATAACATTTCTATACATATCTCCCATAAGCAGCAAGTAAGTAGATTGTGTTTATGCAGATATTTCTCAGACTCAGCTACTCAAGAGATGCTGGACGAGTGGAGACCTCTGTTATGTCCTTTTGATGTTACAATGCAAAGGGCAATCAGCTACTTTGAGCTTTTTTTGCCAACAACTCTAATGCCAGAGCTGCATCACAAGGGATTTAAGTATGAAATATTTAAATAATATTATTTAATTTCCATTTCATTTCTTCAGCTCTGTGTACATGGATAGGCATACAATTTACATATGTTTGTCTTCCAGGTTGTGGTTTGACGAATTGATGAACTTATGGATGTCGGTGCAGAATCTTCCAAGCTGGGAAGTGGTAAGATGAAGCATGATCTGTAACACTACACTATGTAAACAAAACTAGTGTAATGTATTAAATTGACTAACTTCTCTTTTCAGCATCTCGTCAGCCTCTTTGCCCGTTTGGCTAATGATAACATCGGATACATTGACTGGACCCCTTATATTCCCAAGGTTTGTTCGCTTATTTTCAGTACAGTCTGCTGCTTGTTTTGAGGTTTGTGAAACATGCCATCATGTGAGATTCTCTCGGTTGCATGGTCATAGTCGCTTGTAGAAACACATTCTCAGGTTTCCTTGTTGATCTGGCACTTGGTCAGTTTAAGAAAGTGGGTTGCGCTGACCGACTTGTGCCTCCATTCTTTATCACAACAACTATTGTGAAATAACTACATTAGATCTTCAATCAAAAATGACAGATCTCTTTCCCATATTTTAAATAGATTTTTACAAGGATATTGAGAAGTTTGAATCTTCCCGTGGGGACAAGTCAGATGATGGTGCCACGCTATGTCACTAATGCATATGACATCAACCATGCTGTCTTGTGGGTATCTGCCCTGTTGGTGAGTATATATACATATATATAATACTTAACTCAGAATAACTACTTATAAGCTAATACTCACTCAACATTGACCATTATTACAATTTTAGGGAGGACCCAACAAACAGGCTCAAGCTCAGCTCAGTGGCCTTTTCCAGAGCATTACATCTTTTTTTCACCCATCAAACCATGGACGATGGTTGGTAAGTGAAATTGAGTACTTTATCGTATATATCTTATTCTCTGAAATATATAATAATCTTAAATGGCATATTGGCAACAATGCAGACATTTTATAGGGCTTGTAAGAAAGTTAAGTCATGCAGCCTCCAGTGAAAATAAATGCATCAGCTTGCTTGTTGAACACTGATCTACCATTATGTGGTGTACTGTGGCACATGGCAACAACTGTCACGCTGACAGAAAGCACAGTGACACATCCCTTTTTTCAAAGAAGTGTCTGTCCTTGTTAGCTATCTAGTTTTACTCTAGGATCTGGTGCAGACATGTGATTTAGAAGGCAGAGCTGAATGCCTTTCTGTTTTGAGGAGTCCCCTCCATTACTTTTAAACTCTCAGGCAACAACATGTCTCATACACAACACTATTAATGGCAAGGGGATGACTCTGTATGTTTATTTTAGGCTGTTACTTGGAAACATGTTGAAAGACATTGGAACTTTAACTGTCAACATGGTTTTGCAATTTTCACCTGAATACAAATCAAAATACTGTTCATTATCCTATTATAAGTACTGAAAAACGTGAATTATTTAGAAGATGAACATAACTTCAAATGAGACAACAAAGCTGTTTATCTAGTGTGTGTGTATGTATAAATGTGTGTATGTAGTAGTGTTTCTGATTGTGCTGCACACCATTTACACACCTTATTTACTTTAACTACAATTGTAAACAACTGGCACTGCACCCAATCCAGCGTATTAATCTTTACTTCTGGTTGACGTCATACAGATTAACTTTTTTCCCTTTTGATGTGCACAGTCTAAAACACACTCAAATTTTGATGTACCAATTTGTTCCTTAAAGATTTTCTTAGTATTGCAGTAATATATAATACATTGTAATAATTAGTAGTAGTCAAATTTTGTCCGATTTATTGGGCATACCTACTCTTCAAAAAGATATTGGTGATTTAGGTTGAGATTGTGTTTTTTTGTCTGTACACAGATGAAGCTGATGAAGCTGCTCCACCGTCTCCCTGCTAGTGTAGTCAGGAGGTTGCACCGAGAGCGCTACAGAAAGCCCACTTGGCTAACACCGATCCCAGACAGTCACAAGCTCACAGAGGACGACATCACAGAGTTTGTGGATAGCATGATGCAGCCAGTCTTACTGGCCATGTTCAGCAAAACGGGCAGCCTTGATGCAGCAAAAGCCCTGCAAAACTTAGCCTTGATGAGACCTGAGTTAGTCATTCCCCCTGTGCTGGAAAAGTAAGCTTACTATTTTAATTACAGTTTTAATAGTTTTTGCATTTTAATAAATTCACCAAACATAATAGCTTCACGCTCTATAAAACGGTGAATAATTTCTTTTAATTAAACAAAGGCCTAATTGTTCTGTGTGCGCTGCAGGACGTACCCTGCTCTGGAGACTCTGACAGAGCCACACCAGCTCACAGCTACACTCAGCTGTATGATTGGTGTGGCGCGGAGCCTGGTGTCAGGTGGGCGCCACTTCCCTGAGGGCCCCACTCACATGCTACCACTGCTCATGAGGGCTCTGCCTGGAGTGGACCCAAACGACTTCAGCAAGTGCATGGTGTGATCATCAGTCTGTTCATTTGCACATTCAGACCATGCAGTTTGTTGAATAATTAAATAGGAACTAAAATACATCTTGTGCCCACTACTCACAGATCACATTCCAGTTTATTGCTACATTTGTGACACTGGTGCCATTGGTGGACTGCTCCTTTGCCCTCCATGAAAGAACTGACCTCACAGAGGTATTTGGATAATGATGTGTTTCATTATTTCACTTTTGTTCATCACTGTATATTTAATATTCACTTTTTTCCAACTTTCAGATCGAACGTGAAATGTGTTCAGCTTCTGCAGAGTTTGAAGATTTTGTTCTGCAGTTCATGGACAGGTGTGGTGAAAGTGTTTCATTTGTAGTTTTTGTGGATGCCTACGTATTAAACAGGCATATTAAAATAATGTTTACTTCAGATAGCGTTTATTACATGATGTTATAATCTATTAATCCACTTTTGTGTGCACAGATGCTTTGCCCTAATAGACAGTAGCACCCTGGAGCAAACACGAGAGGAAACAGAGACAGAAAAAATGACTCATTTGGAAAGTCTGGTTGAACTTGGCCTGTCCTCAACATTTAGCACCATCCTGACACAGTGCTCCTTGGACATTTTCAAGGTTACAATTCAGACATCTGTCTTAACAAAGGATTTAATGTACATTAAGGTTTTTACACATTGTTTGACATTCTTAACAGGTGGCTCTGGAGAAAGTGTTTAACTTTGCAACCACCAACATCTTTGAGACACGTGTAGCTGGGAGGATGGTGGCTGACATGTGCAGAGCTGCTTCCAAAGTGAGTTCTTGGTGATGTATTTGAGTTATTTAATTTAGTTCCATGTCTTCAGTGTGTTTTTTTTTTGTAGTGCCACCCTGCAGAGTCACTCAAGGTTTTTGTGCCACACTGCTGCAATGCCATAAGCCAAATTGCTGTCCGTAAGTACATCTTAATGTTTTTTCTATTGTGAAAATTACCTTTTGCGTACATTTGTGATAGCTGACGTTTTCTGAACAGATGAGGAAGTATTACATGAAGAAGAGCTTGACAAAGAGTTACTGTGGAATCTCCAGCTCTTGTCTGAGGTGAATTAAAAAAAAAAAAAAATTGTCATATTTTATAAACAATATATTATTTAACGTTGCATTTTTATTGCTGCATTTTAGGTGACCCGAGTGGATGGCGACAAAGTTTTGCCGTATCGATCCGAGCTGGTGCAGATTTTACAGTTGACGCTCCACCTCAAGTGTAAGCAGGGATACACATTAGCCTGCAACCTGCTACACCACATTCTTCGCTCCACTGCTCTCATCTATCCCACCGAGTATTGCAGTGTGCCTGGAGGTTTCCACCAACCCATCAGTGACTACCTACCCATTAAGGTACTTTTCTTAACTATTGAGGTACATGTCTCTATTTTTGGACTGCTGCTGTTTACACTTTTCTAAAGTCACACTTCACTTGGTTAGTGGCAAATTATACTTTAATCCTATTAAGCTACTTTCTTCGTAAGGCCAGATGCTTGCCTGATTTACAGTCTGAGATCCTCTTCTCTGATTGAAACTATTGCCCCCAGCACTGCAGACCTTGAGAAATTCTTGAGAAATGCACTTATCTCTGGTGCTTAGTATATTTTTGACTCAATGTGTCAATTTACACCAGAATGTGCCAATCCTCAAAAATCCATTGCTGTAAATAACTACTAACTTGCAGGACTGGGGCCGGCCTGGAGATTTGTGGAATTTGGATATTCGATGGCATGTCCCCAGTGTCGAGGAGACCTCCTTCGCTTTTTACCTTCTGGACCTTATTCTTCAGCCTGAACTGCAGCGCCTTCAGAGATTTGCTCAAGGAGAACAGGACATGAGCAGGTACACTATGCAATATGTAAATTAAACCTATTTTTATCTTTATATATGGAGTATTATATAGGTACAATACCAAAAACTTTTTTTCTCTTATTTTACAGAGATGATGTCCTGCAGAGCCTCACCATTGTCCAACATTGCCTCTTAGGAGCTGGAAACTTAATGCCGCCTTTAAAAGGAGAACCCATTCCTGACCTGTGAGCAATTAAGCAGTTTCTTTCGAAATATATGTGTGTTTTTGTATGTAAGTGTATGATGTGAAGTAACAGTGTGATTGAAGGTTTATTGTGGTGTCGTTTCTCAGGGTCCAAAGCCTGGTGAACCTAAATGAAACCACCTTTTACACAGGAATGCAGTATGGTATGGTTGTGTTTAATTTCAGAATAATGTAACCAATAAAAGTGTTCCTTTTGACACTAATAATGGTATTTACAAATCTTGAATATTTTGTCTTTTAGATCACTCCAGAGAGAACTATCGAGATGCAATTTGTCGCGTGATGAGACAGTTGCTACGTAAGTTTTAAATTTGTAATTGCATGAAGATACTTATCAACATGTTTAATTTTAGTCTACTAATCTTTGTTTCTATGTGTTATAGACTACATTCTGGAGCACTCAGAGGATGACACCAAGTCTCTCTTTTCCATCATCAAAGTAAGTGCACTGCTATTTTTCAAGTATGTACATAATGATCCAAATTTATAATAGGTTTTAACATTCCAGGGTTAATATAAAATGTATAGTTTTACTTACTGTAGGATATGTTTTGGTACATCAAATATCCAACATTAATGCAGAGTAACCTTTGTGTTTTGTAGATTATCAGTGATCTATTGCACTTCAAAGGTTCTCACAAACATGAATTTGATTCCCGCTGGAAAAGTTTTAACCTTGTGAAGAAATCAATGGAAAACAGAGTAAGAATATGTTCCTCTTATATTACAGTTCAAAGTCTCCCTAAATTGTTAATAATTTGATCAAATTGTTGTATTTGCAGCTTCATGGCAGAAAGCAGCACATCAGAGCACTGCTAATAGACCGTGTTATGCTTCAGCATGAGGTAATTCTGGTACATTTTTGTGATTTGAAAAAAAAAAAGTATGAATATTTTTGTGTTGTTTTTAGTTGCGAAAGCTCACTGTAGAAGGTTGCCAGTACAGGAGCATTCATCGAGACCTGATGAGAGATCTGTTGAGGCTCTCCACGAGCACCTACAGCCAGGTAAGTTTAAGAATTATCTGTGGCAGGCGTTGTTATATCAACTTATCTATTCATGTAAACATCAGTATATTGAAAGTAATATATTTTGCAGGTTCGAAACAGAGCTCAGACAGTGTTGTTCACTGCACTGGGTACCTATAATTTCTGCTGCAGAGATCTGATTCCCCATGTTTTGGAGTTTCTTAACCCAGACAATAGCAGCGTCACACAGCAACAGTACAAAGTACAAGAAAATCACTATTTGTCTCATCATCAATTTTTAAGACTATTCTTCTTCAATGACTTTTTGACTTTAAATACTTCATTTTAGGGTGCCTTGTACTGCCTTCTTGGGAATCACAATGGTGTATGTCTGGCCAATTTGCATGACTGGGAATGTATTTCCTTGACGTGGCCGGCTATTGTACGATCTGGCCTCAGCTCGGCTATGTCACTGGAAAAGCCCTCTATTGTGCGGCTCTTTGATGACCTTGCAGACAAAATCCATCGTCAATATGAGACTATTGGCCTTGACTTCGCTGTAAGACTATTATACTAATATTTATACATTTACACTACTGAAATGGTTCATTTTAATGAGTTTTTACATTTGCATTCAGATTCCCACCGAGTGCTGTACTGTGGCCAAACAGCTCATGGTCACAGGAAACCCCTTACCCTCTAAGCCTGTTCCCACAGACGAGGATGTAGCAGAAGGTGTGCACAAACAAGAACAGAAGAACTCTGAATCTGTCGAGTGAGTTTGTTACTTTATCTGATTCAGTCATTGCCAGAATATAGCACTAACTGATAACAAAAAGGTCCTTACGAATAGGGTTTTATATTTTATAGGAAATACCAGCAACTCATCGATGATCTTCTGGACAACTTAGGCAACAGAAACTTGTGGGTATTTCCCTTTCTATCTTTGTCTTAACTCGGTCATTATTGCCTCTAAGTGTCTATGATTTACAGGCCTTGGAAATTTGAACATATTGCTATTGGCTTTCTCTCATTGTTACTGAGAGATGACCACCAACTCCCACCAGCTGCGATCACATTCTTTGTCAAAAGTCTCAATCATGACTCCCTCTATGTCCGCAAGGTTTGCAACATTATTTACCTTTCAAAAATACTTCCATGCCTGCCAACATTGTTTTGAAATGATACATTTTCTCCATTAGGTGGCAATATCAGCAGTGGCAGGGATTATGAAGCAAATAAAGAGACCACACAAAAAAGTCCCAATAAATCCTTCTAAGATTTGTAAGCATTTGTGTACCTACTGCATTTGGTTTTGCTAAATACATAATACAGTTACTGCTTTATATTTACATTCATATTTTACATTTAAAAAAAAAAAAACAATGTATTACTGCAGGTGAAGTCAAGGAACCGGGTGATATTGTAGCAGGAGACAGAGCAGACAACAAGTGGCTTCAGTATGACAGCAGCAGTTTGCCGCGCACACAGGACGACTGGGATAAGTGTGTATTTGTGGAAAAGACTCACTGGGGCTATTACTGCTGGCCAAGGTACTGTTATTAAAATATGTTTAAATATTTATTTTCCATAACTTCATGACTTTTAATATGCATGTTAATTGATCTTTAGGAAACTGGTTTTGTATGCACCTTCAGAGGAGCAACCCAAGCAAAATCTCAGTCGAGATGAAATGACCGAGGTATATGCAAAATCCGTTTTTGTGTGTGTGTGTTTTAATGGTGTGTATTAACAGTTATAATTATTCACATTTTTTTTTTCATCACAGCGGGAGCAGATCATCTTTGACTACTTTACAGACCCAGCTTTTATCAACCAGTTTATTGAGTTTCTCTCTTTGGAGGACCGAAAGGGCAAAGACACGTTCAGTCCACGCAGATTTTGTTTGTTCAAGGTGGTACTTCCTCATTAAAGTTTCAAGTGCATCATATTTATATTCAAATAGATTTGACATATAAAGTATATATTTTATCATCTTTTGCTTTTTAGGGTTTGTTCCGCAATTTCAACGACGCGTTTCTTCCACTGCTGAAGCCGCACATGGAGCGCCTTGTTGCTGACTCCCATGAGAGCAAACAACGTTGTGTTGCAGAAATTATCTCTGGGTTGATCAGAGGCTGCAAACACTGGAGCTACTCAAGGGTACGAATGCACATGTGACCAATAATCACCATTAAGTACTAAATTAGTTTTGACATATTTTTAGGTTGAGAAACTCTGGGCGACGTTGTGCCCTTTATTGCGCATTGCACTGTCCAACATCACCATTGAAACCTATGCAGATTGGGGCACTTGCATCGCAACAGCTTGTGTAAGTCTCTAGTCTTAACATAGTGAAACTTGTTTGTAGCCAGTTTTCTAAATAATAGTTTTGATCAAATGCAGGAGAGTAGAGACCCACGAAAGCTGTACTGGCTTTTTGAGATGCTTATGGAGTCTCCCGTGAATGGAGAGGGAGGGTCCTTTGTAGATGCCTGGTAAAAACAACAATAATTGCAATAAACCTTCGATAACATTACTAAGACAATAGTGTTAACATTGTTTTGGGTTTTTTCCAGCCGCCTGTATGTGCTTCAGGGAGGCCTTGCTCAACAGGAGTGGCGTGTTCCTGAGCTTCTCCACAGACTGCTGCAATACTTGGAGCCCAAACTTACCCAGGTGTATAAGAATGTGCGGGAAAGAATTGGCAGGTAGGGTATATTATTTTAAATGTGACATTTTCTTGTGTGACCTTGCCTTTACCTAATGTTTTTTTTTTTTTCCTAGCGTGCTTACGTATATCTTCATGATTGACGTGAATTTACCCTACACCCAGCCAACCATGTCCCCACGCATCTCAGATTTTACCGAGCGAGTTTTGTTGAAGCTTAAACCTCTGACTGAAGGCGATGAGGAAATTCAGAACCATGTCCTTGAGGAGAATGAGGTGGGAGAGCAGGACGAGAGAACCCAAGCAATAAAGCTCCTTAAAACAGGTGAGTGGGCTCTTATTTACACTGTAGATGTGTAGTTTAAACTCTGAAATCTACTAATAACCACTTTTCACTTCTTCAGTATTGAAATGGCTAATTGCAAGTGCTGGCCGGTCCTTCTCCACGGCTGTTACAGAGCAGTTACGGTTTCTTCCTTTGCTCTTCAAGGTAGCCTCCTTCTGTCCTGTATGCGCTGCATTTTTGTCCCAAATAATTATTTAAGGTGTCTGTAAATTTCTTTGATCTATTTAGATTGCACCAGTTGAGAATGATGATAGTTACGATGAGCTGAAACGAGATGCAAAGACGTGTCTGTCTCTGATGTCTCAGGGGCTGCTCTACACAGAGCAGATCCCTATGGTCCTCAGTGTCCTGCAAGAGGTGAGTCCTTCACAACAAATGATTACAGAAGAGTCTGAACAAGGCCACCAAGAGGCTCTACAGTGTTTGCAGATTCACAGATTAACAAGTTATGAGTCAGTTATATGTATTATACTGTATATGTAAATAAACATGGCAAAAATAATCAGTTTAAGCTCTGTCCTGAGCCTTGTATGTTCTTTGTTGCAGATTGCTGGCAGTAATTCCTGGCATGCTCGTTACACTGTGCTGACATACCTTCAGATTATGGTTTTCTACAATCTATTCACTGTCATGAACAACCAGAATATAGTAAGAGATGTCCGGGCACTAGTGATAAAACTCCTGGAAGATGAGCAACTGGAGGTAAAAACATACAACACACATCCTATTAATGATGGAAATGCCACAAAAAAGATGTGTTGTAGTCTCCAGAACATCCTCGACTGATGAACACCACACTTTTATTATATAATAGGCAGCCAGAGATTTTTTGTAACCTGCTTGCTTATGCTAGTAGGTGCTTAGGGTCTAGCTTCACTGTAGTGATTCAGCATTCTCCCTCTGCCCCCCTCCTCCTGTTAGTCTTTTTTCTGTTGCTATGGAAACCACAGGCTGCAGTAATCTGTTGCTATGGAGACAATGTTCAGATTGAAGAAAGATGAGGGACATGGAAAAGAGTGGGGGATGGATGGAGTAGAAATCATAGACTTATTAATGTTCTAGTGGAGGCTTCCTCTAATTTTTTAAATAAAAATACTTCATAATAACCTAAAAGATTAGATTTTTCAATAAATATCAATTTAAAAATGTTACTAATTACCAATAATATTATTGATTGATATGAAAAAATAATAAGTAATATATTTACAAATCTTAATGCATTTTCTACACTTCCTTCTCTTTAGGTTAGAGAAATGGCTGCTACGACACTCAGTGGCTTTCTACAGTGCAACTTTCTGTCCATGGATGGCCCAATGCAGGCACATTTTGAGGCTCTGTGTAAAACACGTTTGCCCAAAAAGAGAAAGAGAGAGCTTGGTGCTATGGTGGATCCCATCCCATCTGCTGGTAATTTTATTTAACATAAGAACATTATTATGTGTCTGATTCTGTTTAATTGTTCTCCTCTGTGTTTTTAAAGATCTAGTGCGCCGTCATGCTGGAGTCCTCGGGCTGAGTGCATGCATCCTCTCCAGCCCTTATGATGTACCCACCTGGATGCCCCAGCTGTTAATGGACCTGAGTGCTCACCTCAATGACACCCAACCAATTGAAGTACGAGTTTGAAACTAGTAGATATTAGATGATGATGATGATAATAATAATAAAAAATAACTACTACTATTTCTAAGTAGTAAAATGCTCTAATGTATGTTGTTCATTTCAGATGACAGTGAAGAAAACTCTCTCCAACTTTCGGCGAACTCACCATGACAACTGGCAGCAGCATAAGCAGCAGTTCACAGATGATCAGCTTCTTGTCCTCACTGACCTACTAGTTTCTCCTTGTTATTATGCATAACACCAGGTAAACAGACCTAACTTGATGGTCTCTCAATAACTGTGTAATGAATGTACTCATTTGAGAGTGATTTTCCTTTTTACAGCAATAAAGACCATCCTTCATGATAAAAGTACCGTTCTGTATTTGGGAGAAGGTAATCAACTGAACATAAACGACATGGACTGAACTTTTGAATTTATGTAACTAGTTAATTTACATTTCTACTATACTTAATATTTAAGGATTGATCATTGCAGGTATGAATGACCTGCAGCTTGTAACATTATTGTACAGCGGTTTCCTCCTTTTTTATTTGTGTGCACGTGCACAAGGGAGTGTGTGTGTGCATTTGAGATGCTTGAAGACATCTGCCGGTGTCCCACACATTTCTCAGGATTATATCCCAAGTATACTCTGAGCCAACTCCATGTCCAGTAAGGAGCATTCTCTTTACTAACTTCCAATAGTGAAGTTCTTGTTATATGCCACATAGAAATGACTGGTCTGACATGAACCTGCACACACAATGTTTGTGTGTTTGTTTGATTTATACATGAATATGAATGCATATTGCCATGCTAAAGAAAATATGCACAAACATATTTATATTATTTATTTTACTTTTCGAAGTGATAAAGATGTATTTTTCTTAGAACATGTTGAAACGATGTAGTTGTCTCATCTTCTTTTGCAATGAAAGGGAGAGAGATGCTCCCCTCTTCTGTGCTGTGCGATGTGTGCTGTGAGAAACTAAGCACAGATCTTGATCAGATTTTGTGTCTCGGTGCGAAAAAAAATAACCAAAATGCCTGTTCATTCGTTTTCTGGAGTATACTTTTGTTTTCTCTAAAAAAAAAACATTTACAAAAATGGTTTGCAAATGTTTCCCCAGATAACTTCTGAGCATAGAAGAATTCAAGAGTCAGGCCTCATGTATGTATGTATGTATAGTATAGTGCCAAAACTGCAGTGATTTTTTTTTTTTTTTTTTTTTTTTTTTTTAGATGTACCGTTTGCTTATTGAATGTTATATTAAAGTTTGTAACAAGTTCTGGGCGTTATGTATTTGTTATTAATTTAAATCCAGTTTGAAATCTAATGGAACATACATAAACTAACCAGACGTGCACAGTTACTACACACCAAAAGCCTGCACTGCTGTCTGTATGTGGCACACATTACGGTCTGTGTTCGAAAATTAAAACCTATAGAAATTCATCATTTGATACTTGTTACCTAGCAACTTGTTGAGATGCTGTTCTCAATGACTGCTGTAGGCGAGAGCAGAGCAAACCATCCTCTGTCGTCATTTCAAATATTGGATGATAAAAAGACAGTAAAATGTATTTGTAGTCTACATTGAAAGCCTATTATTAAACCAAATGATCCATTCATCGCTGCTCTGGTGGCGTTTATTTTAACAGTTGTGTTGTACCTTACTGCAGTCCAGACAGAAGGAGTAATAGACAATAGTAGCCCGCAGTAACAGCTACATCTTGTATTTCCTAATAACATCGTAAATACGAGGCGAGCTTTTTCCACATGGGTTTACCTGAATGCGGTGGTTGCGCTCGTGCCTGTATACGTAGGCAGTGACTTCATACTCATTTTTCAGCGCACGTCCAGTGGCCGTCGCTCCTGCATAAGAATGGAAAGGTTTTATCGCCAAGAAACCAAAATAAAACCGTCTGTTTTTTTATGTTGGGTTTAATGGTTACGCATTTGAGGGAGACGTCTATCTGCGAGTATCTGTCGTTGTAAAAGGTAATTTGGCGAATGCATCCTCAAAGCCACGGCGCGTTTACTTACAGCCTAAGATGAAGATGGATGGAGAAGGTATCAAACAATGATGACGGATGCGGCTGATTTCAGACGGTATGTTTTTCAAAAATACGGTTGGGTTTAGATGGTTCACGTATGATGAATGCATCTAACGACTGAAATGTGTGTATGCGCTGGATGAGGTGCAGTTTGTCCAATTGCAGTGGCGCATAGCTACAGCAGGCTCCAGTTCTAGATACAATGTGTTAAATATGCTTCAACAGACAGCTAATGGTAGCTATACGTGGCGTGCGTAATAAAGGCTGTGGGTCGTGGGATTTGTGTAATATAAAAATGAATACTCATTTAATTATTCACTCTCTCTTGTAGCGTTCTACCACGACGGCGATTTCACTGGTGCCAATGGTGGAGCTGTGGATGCTGAAAACGGGATTATTCTATAAAGGAATAATGTGAAGCCAGTGATTGTAGGATACAAAAGATCATCCACATAAGATGAACACCACTGTTCCACCTCCTGACCTGGTGGATGTGCCAAGGACACAGAACCTGAGTGTCAATCCTGGAGCCCTGGGCACACAGGGCTTGTCAGGCTGGGCTGTCATCCACACTGCCACCTTGACGTTCTGCTCTCTCCTCCTCATCTTCATCTTTTGTCTGGGCTCCTATGGGAATCTGGTGGTGTTCTTATCTTTTTTTGATCCAGCATTCCGCAAGTTTCGGACAAACTTTGACTTCATGATCCTCAACCTGTCTTTTTGTGACTTGTTTATCTGCTGTGTGACGGCTCCTATGTTTGCCCTGGTGCTCTTTTTGGATGCGAGTGGAGGGGACGGCGTGTCCAAAAGTTTCTGCTTTGCCTTCCATTTGACCAACTCGGGCTTCATTATCATGTCTCTGGAGACTGTGGCTGTCATTGCTCTGCACAGGCTGCGTATGGTTTTAGGACAGCAGCCTAACAGAACTGCTTCATTCCCCTGCACTCTGGCCCTTACTGCCCTTTTGTGGACATCCAGCTTTGCCATGGCTGCTCTCCTGACCATGAGGGCCTATCCACGGAGAGATGGACCCTGCCTGCCACATTTTGGTCTGGGTGGTGGGCAGGCCAGGGTGATACTGTATGTTTATCTGGCAGACTTTGCCTTTTGTGTAGCTGTGGTGTCAGTGTCGTATCTCATGATTGCTCAGACTCTAAGAAAGAACGCACAAGTGAGGAAATGCCCCATCATTAGTGTAGATGCCACATGCCCTCCACCTCCACCGCCTCTAATTGCAGCAGGATTTGAAAGCATACAGTGTGGGGTCCAGGGCCCTTCTCTTTATAGAAACCAGACTTACAACAAGCTGCAGAATGTCCAGACACACTCTTTTGCCAACAGGAGTAACCAGCCCTCAGTACCAGGGGCAGCTGCAGGAGCCACCTGCTGTCAGCTGGTATCCACAGTTAACTTGGCCACAGCAAAAGACTCAAAAGCAGTTGTGACTTGTATAGTTATTGTATTCTCTGTGCTGCTTTGCTGTTTGCCAATGGGCGTTTCACTGGCACAAGATGTTCTGTCACCAGAAAGCAATTTTACACATTACCAGTTTGAACTGTGTGGGTTTGTCCTCATCTTTCTCAAATCGGGCATTAATCCCTTTGTGTACTCTCGCAACAGTGCAGGCCTCCGGCGTCGTGTCCTGTGCTGTTTTCAGTGGGTGGCGTTAGGTTTTCTCTGTTGCAAGCAAAAGACTCGCCTTCATGCAATGGGAAAAGGCAGTCTTGAAGTCAACCGCAATAAGTCGTCCCATCATGAGACCAACTCTGCCTATGTCCTGTCACCCAAGCCACAGAGAAGGCTCATAGACCAGGCGTGTGGGCCTAGCCACTCCAGAGACTGTGCTGGCAGCCCAAAAGGCCCCGGAGCATGCAAACCTCGCCCCCCCAGCACCTCTACACCTATAAACACCCGCATTGAGCCCTACTACAGCATATACAATAGCAGTCCCTCTGCAGGGCCCAGCTCACCCACCAGCTTACAGCCGGTCAGCTCTCAAACATTTGCTTTTGCTAAGTCCTATGTAGCCATGCACTACCACACTCATCAGGATGCACTACAAGACTTTGACAGCACCTCTGTGCATCAGATTCCCATTCCCTCAGTCTGAAACCCACATTTGTATGGACACATGTTGTAGACCAGTGGTATAACAGGACTAACATAAAGCAGTCTTGTGTAACATTATGTACATGGATATCTGCCCTTTGTCCTCTGCATTGGAAAGCTGGTAGAATGATGAAGCAGAATACTAAGTTTTACAGTGTAAATGAAAATGTTGACTTCTTAACAGATACTGCATTCATCTGTTGCACACACATATGCCATTTAAATGCAAGAATCTTTTTTTTAATGCTGCAAAGACTACAAACACATCTGGTTATCTTAGGTCTGAAAGCAGCTGCTGTAGTGACTGATGTGTTATGAAAACCCACACACACCCTCACTTGACTGACAGTGGCATGTGGATGCACTCTGATGGACGTCTGCTTCTCAAATGTATTTGTGAACCTTATACACTTTTTAAACAAATAAATGTTTGGCAAATGAAAAGGTGTCTGCCTTTTAAAAACTGTTACTGTACAAGTCAGCAAATACATGGACATTTTGTCAAACGTGCCAACAATGAAATGATGCATGTAAATTAACAAATAATTAATTGTAAATCTATTATTTTCTGCCCATCAAATTGTGTACTGTATGTGTTTTGACAGTCAGCTTGACATTGTCTTGAGATCCTTTAGCACCCTCTGGTGGTTTTTAGTTTTACACCTTCTAATTTAGAGTATTCAAATGTCAAAATTGTCAAGGTTAAATGAAGTTATATTAAAAAAATAATATGAATTTTACTCATTCAAAAAGAATACACAATGCCAACTTGAGTTTTCAGGACTTTAATTATTAAAATCAGTTAGCTTTAGCTCTGTGAAACAGCAGAGACCAGAATCCCAGTGTGCAATTTCACTAAATACTCCAATCATCCACAGGCATCAGGAACACCCTACAATCTTAAGAACACTCACATCTCTGGCTATCCCACAGCTCCCTCTATGTATAAATAAAACTCAACCATACAGTAAACAAACAACACACAAACTGCAGCTCAGAATTTCACACTGTAAGTGCAAAGTGTCACAGTAAAGCAGCCAGTCATATCAAACAAACAATAAAAAACATTTAGATATTTCTAATTCCCCTGATATTTACATGTTTCATTAATTACAGCTTTGTTCTCTGACAATGCCATGTAAAGCCTATCTTTGGACAAAAAAAGAAAGTAATTTACAGTCTTATAGAGTGAAGTTTCATTCTGAGCATGTCTGTATGATTTAACCTTTAATTAACCACTGGGCTGCTGAGGGCAGTGGCTATGCTCCTGGGCTAAAAGCAGTCCTCTGGGCTGATCTTAGCTGATCTTGGTCTACCCTCAGTTTTGGCCCAAAGTTATAGTTACTTTGACCTCTGTACTTCCGTACTCTCTAATATCTTTATTTATATTCAATTGTATGTTAATAGTTTTAGCTAGATATTGATAAAAGTCCATGTTCATCAGCTGTGTCAAGGATTCTGCATATAACTGGAGATTCAACCTAAAATGAGCAGAAACAAACACATAATTGTATGATACACTTCTTTACAACAATATTCCCGAACACTATTGTATGGTATTCAATCCAAAGGTAAAAACAGTGGTGCTGGAGCATCCAAAACATAGTAGTTTAGAGGCGTTTATTCGTACATGTAGTTCTGGCTAGGGATGGGACAATATACAATAATAAAAACATTGACAACTATTTTATTGTGGCTCTATTTTTGTTGTTGTGATAACCGTTCATCGCAATAATCCTCATTTATTTGCACCTCATGCCCTTGGGACCTAATTGTGAATAGATCATTTATTATGTGATTTTGGCCCACAGGAAAAACTATGCAATAAAAATACATTTTAGCCTACAAAAAAAATGTGCTGTTGTGATTCCAGCATTTTAAAGCCCCATTTTCAAAGTTTGTACACGTTGTTCATTAATTGCTGTGATATTATCTTTAATCGCAATCATTATAGTCCTAGATTAAGTTCTGCATACCTAAGAATAACATGTGTGTACCGAGCTTCACTATATTACTGTATATTTCACTTTTATGAACTTACATTATAGTACTGTACTGTACTGATTATTGTTTATTTTTTACTTTACCAAACGTCACTTATTAAATACTTACCCCAAGGACATACTGACATGTTTGGGGCTCGAGCATGTAGACAGTGACAGCATGAGGAGACTCAGACTCTTTGCATCTGACAAAAACAAGAACTATCATGAATACAGTTACAAATACTACATGCACCGTAGTCTGGTTCTTTTACTCACTTTAGCTTCACAATGACCTGCCTTGGTTTTCCAGTCAGATCACAAACATCTCCGTGGCCATAAAAGTGAGAAACCAACCTACAAATATAAACAGGTTAAGATTATTTTGACTTGTTTTGGGGATTAGATTAAAAAAAAATGATCATACTTGACTTTCTGTTCTCCATCCTCCTTCAGCTGGTAGGATCGAGCAACGTTCTTCTTCGCCCAGTCGATGTGCTCCTCAGCATTCCAGCTTCCCACAACCACAATGTTCTTTCCCTGCTCTTTATCCTGAGACACCCAAGGAAATGAAGCATCTTTAATATTAAAACAAATTTGCAAACATCCAGAACAGGGCATTATTACCTCATGGTACTGGTGAACATGCTTTCCATAACAGAATTCATATTTCCACCACCCTACACCCTGGAAAACAAGCCGTTTGAGTTTCAACACAACCGATAAACATATAAGAGTATAGGAATGTATCATGTATGTGCAATACTATATCATGTGCAATACAAAACTAGGCCTGTGCTGTCGTCCCCGACAGCAAGGTGTATATCGGCGAAAACGGCCCCATACGTCTGCCCTGTACGCCTGCCCCGTACGTCTGCCCCGTACATCGCCCCGTACATCGCCCCGTACGTCTGCCCCGTACGTCTGCTACAACTGTCACCAACGGGCCTCTTAATCACTTTTTTGATTTGTCTGGATGTTTGTGAAGAATGTTTTTGCCAAATTTAGAAAATTCCCTAAAGCT